>NDFZ01001800.1:0-15129 GCA_002192655.3 Mamestra configurata | reverse complement strand
TTCATCGGACTAAACATTAAGATTCTCCCTAGTTCACTCAAAACGCAACCATTTTCTTACTTAGGTACAGCATTTTTAATTAATATTTTGTTTATCTTGTTTTGGTTTTGTATATTTTATTGAATTTAACTTCGTCCGTATGTCACTGCAGGGGCCAACTGAAAACCAGCGCTGGGTGTCTGACGCCCAGCAAATAGGGTAAGTAACCCTTTCGGTATCGGCACGCTCAGCGTAATTATTCTGGACCTACTCTGGATACTCTTAGTAGTAAATTAAATAATGCTCTTGCTCTCTTTCATCTTTGGTTTACCATCAATAATCTCAAAATGAATATCAGTAAAACGAATGTTATGTTATTTAGGACGACGTCGAGAAACAAAGAAAAAATAGACATTGTATTGAAAGGAAATACAATAACATTGGTAGACAGCGTAAAATTCTTCGGAATTGACATTGACGAAAGCCTTAACTGGAAAAAAGAATTGACAACCATAGAAAGTTCAATTAGCTCAGCTCGCTATGCCCTAAGAAGCCTTCGAGATGTGATCGCTATAGAACAATTAAAAGTCGTATATTACTCGCTTGTAGAATCAAAGTTTAGATACAGTATCACTCTATGGGGAGGTAGTTATACGTACAATATAAATACGGCTTTCATTATTCAAAAAAAGGCAATAAGAACCATGGTGAGAATTCCTCAGTGGGTATCGTGTAAGGATTACTTTAAAGAACTTCAGATACTCACGGTCCCTTGTTTGTATATTTTAGTTTTTCTCACTGATCTTATGAAAAAACTGCAGAATTTCGAAACATCAGAGGAAAGAATTAAGCGGGAAGCTACAAGGCGTAAGGACTTACAAAATAAGATGCAACCTCATTTTAAAGTAGTGAGTCATGCTGCAGGTTATCAATCAATTAAATTGTTTAATAAACTACCCACTTAAAGTCAATTTACAACTTAAATCAGTTCAAGCAGCAGTTAAAATCATTTTTGATAGAAAAGTGCTGTTACACCCATGATGAGTTTCTCTGTGACACGTACAACTAGACTTTAATTATTATTATACTATTTTTTTTTGACATTACATTTATATTTTTGACATTTGTATGGAAATTACAAAATATTTTATTTTTAACATTGGATGGGTAATATTTTTAATTTGACATTATGATTTTTGACATTGTAGGTAATGGATGCATCTATTTATTTTTGATTTTACATTCATATTTGACATAAATTTGATTTGATTTTATATTTGACATAAATCTTTTTACAACATTTTATTGACATGATATTATATTTTTGACATGTGTAATGGTAGACTCATAATTTATTATTACGATATTTATTTTATTTTTATTTTTGACATATAACTTATAACAAGGAATTGCTAATGTTGTACTTATTAATGAATTTATTTTGGTTACCGTAATGTTATAATAATCTGTAGACTGTATAATTTTTTGTTTCAATAATATTTTACGGTGTTTGTATTGTAATTCTTTTAATTTTAAATTGATAATTCAGTGTAAAATTTCGATACAATGTAAAAATTGTTAATGAAATAAATGAAATGAAATGAAAAACTACTACTGTATAATTTCTGTTACTTCGTTGCTGTTGCTGTCAGTTTGTGTGTGCCGAATAAATATTTTCTATTTCATTTACATAAAAAAAAATACAAAATTAAAGTCACGATGTCAAAATCACCACTTTTCCATTACGACCGGGCTTTGATTGAATAGTTTTAGCAAAACGTGGTCATAGTGTCTGGTTGGCAACCGCAGTGTAGCTGTTGCAATGCAGAGAGAATGCTGCTGCCCATTCTCTGGTGAGTCCCTTAGTCGCCTCTTACGACACCCACGGAATTAAATTGATGGGATGGTGCTATTCTTTTACATCCGTCACCATACAGTACACTGTGCTCTATATTACTCGAATGTTAAAAATCGTCCAAGTAAGGCCTTGTTTACGGATACGCGGGGCATTGCGCGTCCCGTTCGGCGACGCGGCCCGCACTGAATTGAATCATTATGGCGTTGTATAAGAGCGTATACGGAGAAACTTTCACATGCGTTCACTTGAAATGCAGGCGAAGCCCGCGGATGGCATCGCCGCGTTGCACGCGACTTTTTTTGCAATTCTCCGTTCACGGTGAAACGTAGCGACATCTGCGGCGGGGCCCGCGGCGTGCATTGCCATATGTTTGTGTTTGCGCGTGTGATGATGCGGGCCGCTGCACGCGCCGCCTGTCTGTAAAAGGAAAATACGTCGGACGCGCCGCGAGACGCCACGCCGCCGCGCCGTATGCAACGTGTGACGCCCCGCTTTTCCGTAAACGTGGCCTTAAATGGATGGATATCTAAAGGGCAGTTCGTAGGCAGTCAGCCCGCTTTCACCTTGCTGATTGGGTACTACCTAATATGTTGCCTTTGTTCTCGAGGTCGCAAGCACGACTGCAGAGCGTGAGTTCCTAAATTCGATTCCCATGTCAGGCATAAAGTGTTATTGGGTTTATGGTAGTTTCTCAATAGCAGCCCGGAGTTTGAAAGTTGTGCTTGATCTCTCCCGGATCATGTCAGATTGCTGTCTCATCGAACTATGAGAGTGAAGGAACAAAGATTGAGATAATAAACGTGTACCATTATAATATTATCCTACATACTTAAGATAATGTCCGTTGAGATTTACCATCGTGACCGAAGGTCGAGAGGATAATTATTATTACTTTTACCACACGGCATTGACATGATCTATTTATTCCCTTCCGTAAAATTCAGGAATCACAATCGCCCAGCGCGTGTGATACGAACGGCTTATTCCACTAAACCCCAAAGCCATTGTTCTCAAAACTCTACAGTCCGTACATTCATTCCACCTTAAACCCCAAAATATTTCTATAATTCAATTCCACTGAAACACCATAACAGTTTTTGTAGAGCAAATTGCTGGATTCATAAATAAAACACATGAGTTTTAGGGGCTAACAAGATACATAATATACTCATTGATATATTACAACGATTCAGTATAAAAATAACATACATTCATTCCACCTCGGCTTTCGTGGTTTAGAGGAATGAGCCAAATAAATATGACTGAACGGTATTTTACACTCAGGTAGCATGTTAGTATGCAACCTCTTAGGCAATTAGTCATGGTATTATTTATTTGTGTTATTTCTCTTTATCACTCAAGAGTTTTCTCCAACTCAACTTTGAGTGAAGCTTGCCATTGCACTTGAACTTTATATTTACCGCATTTCCTTTCCGCATGTTTTGCTGTGCAATGTAGGTACAATTAAGATCCCGCACAACTTATTCTGACATTAAAATTCGCTGTTACTAGGTACAAAATCTCAGTGTTCTCAAGAATTGTTTCATAAACGTCCTAGGCTAACGAGGATTTATGTTGGAGATTACCGTCGTCTTTATGGCCCATGAATCTTATACAACAATGTGCATCGTCGGTCCACTGCATCACACTTGAGAACTCTTGCAAAGTGAATTGTTGTCTTATAACTTTATACTTGATACAAGAGCTTGACGCAAGAGTTCTTCAAGTCTAGTATAATAATGCATTCAGGGTGTTGTTGGGGTTGCCGCGCTACTGTAGTGCATCCGGATGTTTACGGAGGCGGTGATTAATCGTTTTCATGCCATCACGCGCAAGCGTTGCGCCTCCGCCATGCGTCGAGTATGCGCCAGNTCGTTTTCATGCCATCATGCGCAAGCGTTGCGCCTCCGCCATGCGTCGAGTACGCGCCAACCACAACAGCATCCTTGGAGCTATAGCGGATAGATGGGACAGCCCCATACTGGGGCATTGTATAAGCCTGCATGTGAGTTTAGTGTAGGTATATAATTGTATTTTTTTTCCCGGTAGTTATAAGTACTAACACTAGTTTCTAAGTGTTTGTATACTAACCAATTAATGGACTCTGCCTTATTTAAAAGATTTTTTTATTACACTAACAAAAAACTTTACACTAAGAAATGAACTCATAAACAACGGAACAAAAAATAATATTTTTTGTATTAGGATTTTACGCAATTTGTAACGATTCGCTGTCAACTGGAAATGTGCCCAAAAGACTGGTGACATTGCGACTTTGTATGGCAATGCTTACCCTCTGTTCAAGGCAAAAGTCAGGATAACACGAAGTTTCAACTAGGCGTTTGGATAGATCTTTAATAAAAAGTGCTTAAGCAGTTGAACCCTACGATCTAAGAGTTTCAGCCCCAAACGGCTCAAAAATATAACTGCAAACTAGGCTGTTGTACTCGTATTTTCGCCATTTGGGAAAAAAATAAGAAAAGAATTAAGGCATTTTATTATAGAAAAAGTATTATTTGCAGTCTATCATCGATCTTGCTTTAACTTTGCTCTCCCGTTGGTGTGCATTGAGAGACGCATAATCCTCTTCACCGCTGATGCACAGCACGACGGAACAAAAGATCATACTAGACGATTTACATACGACAAAGTCTACGGGAACGCATACTTCCTTCATAACACAGTGTTGTGTGTCTCGATCAAGACCCGAAGCTTTAAATTCAATAGATGGTATTGTTATCTTCTAATAACTTACTTTATATCAACCTTTTTGGTATAAAATATTATGTTATCGTCAAAACTTGCAAATAGGTTTCAATTTCCTACCTTCACAAAAAATGTAAAGCTTCAAGAATTCCTCATCATCTGCCTAGCCTTTTCCCAACTATAATGGGGTCCGCTTCCAGTCAAACCGGATTCAGCTGAATACCAGTATTTTACGTGGAGCGGCTGCCAACCAGACCTCCACAACCCATTAACTGGGTAACACGGTAGTTCTTGGCAAGACTGGAATCAGATTAGTAAATCTGATTCCAGTCTTGCCAAGAAATACCGTGTTACCCAGTGAACTANGGAGCGGCTGCCAACCAGACCTCCACAACCCATTAACTGGGTAACACGGTAGTTCTTGGCAAGACTGGAATCAGATTAGTAAATCTGATTCCAGTCTCGGATTGTTAGAAGCCAGTAGGCTTCTAACAATCCGTAACGACTCATCGATGCTTAACTTTGATCGACCCGTACAGCTGTAATTCTTTAAGCTTCAAGGTTTCCTAAAACTCTTTAGGTCTGCACAAAATACGCTTCTATTTTAACTGACTGTAACTGTGTCTATCTAACCCCTGCATGTACCCAACACTTACCTTTGTTGTCGCTTTATTTTTCTCGCTAAAACCTAACCTCAGGCGAGGACAAATTGCACATAACACTTACATGTCTGGAAATGTCATAAAAGCTAACATTTTACTAACAAAACTAAAATATCAAGGAGTTTCTCTTTGTTGTCTCAATGTGCGGGAAATTGTGGTATTTCTGTTATAATATCTCTAGTTGTTTATTTCATGTTACTCATTTTACATGATGGTATGGCTAAAAGTTATATTCAGATTTAGTAAAAGAGACAAAAATATTACTAAATGCTCTTGCAGGCATAAATCAGATTTTTACGTTATACTAATTAGATACAATCTTATATTAAACTCGTCAATCCACTGCAGCCAAAAGGCGCCCACTGGCTTCCACCAAGTGTCACCACATCGACGTATCATGTGCGTCTCTCATCAAATTCAGTCTCGCGGCCTTCAGCTGGTCATCGGTGTACCTTGTTTTTTTCCGATGCTGCGTCTGCGTGATGTCTGCGTCGGTACGCGGTTGCCACTTCGGACCATTTCGGCCCCATCTACCATCTGTCTGCGAGCAATATGCCCTGCCCACTGCCACTTAAGTGTAACGATCCTTCGGGCTGAGGCATGTGGAAACCGAAAACTTACTCGGATCCTGAGGAGAATAAAGTTTATCATCATTACAGTCTCAGACGACTGTCCGTTGTCCTTCTGTCTGTAAGTGGTTTGTATCTCATAAACCGTAATAGGTAGAATAAACTTTTTTTCACACATACTGTACCTTACAGCATCCTTTGTGCGCGAGTCTGGCACCTGTCAGGTTTTTAATACTATTACAGGACCATGCATTTTATCGAATTTTGGTACCCGCGGCAGGCTACAAATCAAACCTTTTGTTATGTGAACGCAGTTAGTGTGCATCTCGTTTAGATGGGGTCACTGTTCGAACGAGCTTTGATCCTATTTTTAGCGCGTTGGTGTATTGTGAAAAAAGACAAACGTTCCAAATTGTATTTTGGCGGTCGAGTCCAGTGGTGCTAATCAGGTGACACTAACTGGTGGTAGGTTTCGGCCGGTGGCCACTGGGCAAAGGCGAACCGCCAAGCGGCTTAGCCGCGTTGCTCAGTGTTGCCAATTCAGAGAATTTACTAGTCGCGGAGTCCTCTCGTGGTTCTCTCGTCTGGTCGCCAACCAGCACGATGGTGCAGCATAAAATCGACCGGTCTTGTTTGTTTTTCGCCTCCAGCAGATTCCCTCGTCCTTCATCAGGTCATCGGTTCACCTTGTGGGAGGCCTTCCAACGCTGCGTCTTTCAGTATGCGGTCGCTATTCCAGAACCTTTCGACCACCTGTTCATCACCAATGTGCACTGCCCATTGCCACTTAAGTTTGGCGATTACAAGCTTAATCACTCAATAGTTCGACCAATCTACCAACGAGGCGGAATCCAATACAATAAATAATTGAATCCTTATTTCACAGGTTAATCATCATCATCATACCAGCTGAAACGACCACTGCTGAACATAGACCACAAAGGGGTGCCAACCCACCTGCGTGGCGGTTAAGGTTGCCTGATGACGTCATTTATGATTAATGCTTAGGAACAAAAGCTTGTTAAAATGGCCGTACCGTACCTACTCGTCAGTTAACGAAAAAAGCATTACATTAAAAAACTTATTTCAAGGATAATAAAAATACTGTACTACGTGATTCTATTACAAACTGGAAGATTCTCAACAGTTGACGCAAATAAATTGTATGAGTAATACTAGTACAGTTAACAAAATAGAAAAGTCACACTTCCAGCCGCTATGGTGGATCCTTCTCTGTTACTGCAGTACATCTCTGGAACTCTCTCCCACACTCTTTACGCGACAGCCCTTCTCTTGATTACCTTCAAGAGGAAAGTCAAAGTGCATTTCCTTTCGCAATGACATAATATTTCTAGATATGTATATTTATATGTTTATGTATGTAGGTATATTTATGTATGATTTAAAATGTAGCATTGTAAAATTTGTGCACTGGATCATACCCTCTATTGTGATCTCTCTCTATCACTCAAAGCTATGTGGTAGACAACTAATTTTTGAGTTAAGCCCGCCTTTGGCCTTTGTACATGAACTATTTAAATCACTGTGAATTAATATAAGCTGTTCTGGTGTACAATAAAGAATTAAATTAAGTAAACATGGAGCTTGTTTCTGTCTAACGTTTACCAGAATTCTAGCTTCTTCTTACGGCTTCGCCCTCCTGAAAATTATCAAAAGGGATTATACTCCCAGGATTACAAGTATCCTATGTTCTATTCTAAGACATGGTTTTCCCGTGTGCCAAGTTTCATACAAATCCGGTCAACCATTAAGATTTTAAGAGGTACAAACAGACACATAGTTTCGCATTTATAACATTGTTACGAGATTGGGGTTCGTGACAATAAAAACAGCCAATTATATAAACAAAATGACACTTAAATTTAAACACACTAATAACAACTTTAAACTCACTAATTACTACTACGACTATGCTGGCCTTATATAGGTCAATTAATTCCAGAAACTTCTACTGTAGAAGCATCTGGAGAGTACTCGTAACCACCGGTAGTTACGAGTACTCTCCAGATGCTTCTCTCTCACTTCTCGATATCTGGTCAATCGGCACCGGTGCCGATTGACCAGATATCGAGAAGTGTAGAATGTTCTGGCATAGAAATGTGTAAAAGGTACTTGACTCTACTAGTTCTGCTACTCGATACTAGATGGCGCTAGTAGTAACTAATGTACACGGCATTAATTCTGGCGAGTAACAATATTTAAACGGATTTCACGTGTATTAAGTAGTCAAGTACTCGACTAGCTTTGCTGTTTCTTGAGTCCAGTATATTACTGGATAAGGTATGTTATAAAGTTATACCTAATAGGTACTCAATTACCATAAATTACAACATAGGTGCAAGAGGATTATTCTCCCATCTTGACAGCATAACAAAGGCTTTTGTTGACTGTACTTACTGTGATGTCCACATGGAATATATTTTGACTTACATAAAATGAAAACAATAACTTTCTGGTTGTACTGTAACTTAAGAGCTTCCTGCCCTAAAACTGGCAAATAGGTACAGGATGTTAGAAAATAATTTCTAGTAGGTACCAAAATGTTTTCTACATTAGCACAAAAAAGAATAAAAGCTGCATTGCATTATAATCTTTATTTTCTTTTTTTTTCTTTTATCCATTATGAAAAAGTTACACAAATTACTTAACCTAATTTACTTAAATCTAGCTATATTGCGCCTTATACTACCCCTATCCAATTATTCTAGAAAGGGCAGTCATATCGNAAATAATTTCTAGTAGGTACCAAAATGTTTTCTACATTAGCACAAAAAAGAATAAAAGCTGCATTCTGGAAAGGGCAGTCATATCATGCAGAAATTACGTTAAGAATGCTGTTGCCGTTGTTCCGGAGGCGCTACATCAGGGAGGCTGTTTTTTGCGAATTATGGCTTGAAGACCTTCCACGTGTGGAGGCAAACTTGCCTGAGGCACTGCAGCACCACGGCATCCCCAACAGCATTCTGAAGGCATTATTATACTGGGTGCGCAGGATTATATAGGCTCGCTGCGTATATTTCACCCACAGGCCACTCGAGTAAAAAGATTGGCAGAAAGCCTTAAAAAGAATAATCTTGACTCGTGCAACGAGTGAACCTGCGGGCAAGCATTGTGTCCATTACTTATCGTTTCTCGGATAATAGATAAAAATGTTTGTTATTTACTTATTTTTCTTTTTTATACTTTTGGAAAGGTAAACAGATAAAAATAAATTAAGATACAGTACGAAGCATACCTGAATATTTAGTACAGTCAAATTGTTTGTAAATGTGATTGTAAAAGGTTATTTTTGTCTAGAATAGTGATCTGATAATCTAAATCCTGTCACCGAAATTAAAAATTCCAAATGCATAAAACGTTAAAAAAACTCAAGCTATAGTATGCGCCAGATAAATGTGGAATAAAGTATATTGACCTTTCCCTAATAACTGTTCATACGTACCTGAATAATTAAATATGATATCGTTTTTCATTATTAGACAATGTTAAGGATCACGAGAGATGATGATTCGGGACAGCTTTGTGTCATTAATTTCGTTTTTCAAATTAAAAATGTCAATAATTGTAGGTGGGTCAATGACCGTTATTCCACGATTATCTGGCGCCTACTATAGTAAAGAATAGTCACTACTATTCTGACGAAATATTCCGAGCAGTCTGTTGCAGTGAGTGACGTAAAATCTGTGATAAAAAACTACATATTCGTATGAACTAGTATTTCCAGTATTATGATTTTATTGTCGTATCGTCGTCTCCACCTTGTATTTTTTCAATGGCAACAAACAGTAATTTAAAAAAACACAAACAGTTAACTGTATTAAAAGGTTTTATACAATCGATAAATATCAATATTAGTACAAATGTATTAATAGGTTGTTTAGTTCAGCCAATATTCTCTTTGTTATTTCTCCGGCTCAGTTTTATGGCACGGTTATTAAAAATAAACGCTAACCTTACGACTTAGTCTAAAATAAGCATCAATTTCGCGGTTTCATGTTGAAAAATAAACATCATTTTAATGGCTTTAAATCTAAAAATACGCCTCAATTTCGGAGTTAAATGTTTTAATGATTCTCGCTCGTGTTTTACACCCTGTATATACAGACCACAAAGTGAACGTGTGAGAACGCAGACATCCGTTTCCGAATTTATAGTTATACGCATCAACTGCTTGTAAACATTGCGAATGAATTTGTTCTGACTGTCTGCAAAATCAAAATCAAAATATTATGAACTAGCTTTTGCCCGCGACTTTGCCCGCGTGGAATAGTTATTTTAGACAGCCATTTTTATTTTTAAGATCCTATTTTTCCAATAACGCTTGAGTATATCTTTATTTATTTTTTATCAAATGCCTAAATACAAAGGTTCATGATTTTATCTTTAATAATGACGGGCTCCCATACAAAAGTCAAAGTCAAAGTCAAAGCATTTATTTCAAATAAACCATTATCAGGTACTTTTGAATTGTCAAAGTCAGTCCGTCAAAAACATGAAGCTATTTGCACGTTCGAAAGCGTAGATCTCTATGGAAAAGAACGTGCAAGAAACTCCACGGACACTCTTTTAAATCATTTTATGTTTACAAAAATCCTGGTTACATTAACCTTGTTGCTTCTATATATGAGAACAATGTAAAGAAAGAAAAAACAATTTATAGTATCAAATATTAAAATGAGGCAGTGGCAACTAAGGGATGACCAGTCTCCACTGACGGCGCCCGTTCACGAACATGACGCGTGCATCAGCACCATTCAGCTCAACCATTTTGAAGGGAACTGAATGATCCGATACACGCGCCACCATCAGCGAGACATTGGAGTGAGCATGACACACCCTCAACTGCCCCTGCTATTTCATGTCAAACAAGGAAACTATCTATTAACATAATGGTCCAGGGTTCTCACATTTACAGAACTTGAAATAAAAATTGCTTCTAAATTATATAAAACTATGAATATCAATCTGAAAATACAGAAAAAGAAAAGTTTATTCCAAACATAATATAAGATTATGCGGAATAGTATTATTATTAGACATAAAAGAGGGTGAGCATCTCTTCCAAATATAAAACCTAACTAGTGGAACCAAGCGGCTGAGGCTGTGGAGCAGGACCGGCATTTAGCCAAGCATTTTTATCAAGGATATAATCTTCCAGTTTATAATATGCCTGTCTACATAGAGTGCGTTTTATGCATGTTTTAAATTTTTTCTCATTCAGNAAAAAAAACAATTTATAGTATGAAATATTAAAATGAGGCAGTGGCAACCAAGGGATGACCAGTCTCCACTGACGGCGCCCGTTCACGAACATGACGCGTGCATCAGCACCATTCAGCTCAACCATTTTGAAGGGAACTGAATGATCCGATACACGCGCCTCCATCAGCGAGACATTGGAGTGAGCATGACACACCCTCAACTGCCCCCGCTATTTCATATCACACAAGGAAACTATCTATTAACATATCCATGGTCCTCACATTTACAGAACTTGAATCAATCTGCAAACTTTCATCCCCTATTAGCCTAGCCCTATTAGCCTATTATTTTTAAGCCCTTTACTCGCGACAAAAGGTAGCTTATGTCCTTTCCCGTGACTCAAATTATCTCTAGGTATACCTACCAAATTTCATCTAAATCAGTTCAGCACTTTAAGCGTGAAGAGGTAACAGATACCCGTAACAACGTTATATGAAAAGCATTGTCGCATTGTTGCGTTACGGAAGTCACAAGGCGTCCATTACCCACGTTGTGGCATAAATATTTGTCATCACGAGTGTTTAATAAATGTGTGTTTGCTATTGGTCTATATTCAATAGGCAAAAGATCGAAATCTTCAACGTCAAACTGCAAATTTGTGTCTTTTTTATTATTATAAAAAAAATAAAATAAACCTTCCCTTAAAATTATTCAGTTAGTATACTTGACTGTCATGCGCATGGCAGTTAGGGTTCTTAACGCCAATTCACTAAGAAGGTGTCCTGTCATCTTCTCTTCGCTCTGCCGCGACTCCATCTAGCTGTGGCATTGCTCCAGTCTTGCGTTATACGGGCCAATAGCTTTGACGGCATCCGGCAGACATGGCCTGCCCGGATTTAGTCTTGCAGTTTTTTGAGCTAGGTATATCATCGAATCATCAAATAAAAACACTACAAAGTCTAAAATAACTTTAAATTTCGGAAGTCGGTGTTTTTAGATTTGTTTCTTTATTTTTGACAACTTCTGAAATTAAAGTTATTTTAGACTTTGTAGTATTTTTATTTAGAAGTGTACTTTTTCGTAAAAAGTTTTGTTTCTTTTTAATGATGATACCGGACAATAGGGATGTTGCCTGGGTTAAAAAAATATGATTATATTTAGTCCTTGAATTACGAAAGGAGTTAGGAGACCAAGGGGGTCATAAACGCACATTAAATCATCGACGTCCTGTTCCGTTCCCATGCAACACCCATCCTAAAACTGTGCGGTGAGCTTTAGGTTGATTTTTAAAACCCACTCTCACATCACGACTAACTGTCAAATACCAATGTTCAGCACCAAGAAAAATTTTGGGTGTCGCATCTACGAGTGTGAGCTGATCAATTAAATCAGTTAAATTGAGAACACTGATATAAATCGTCTCGGGTAATAGTTTGCGTGGTGAACAAGGATAGTGTGTCCATTGGTTTAGCGTTAGTGATGGAAAATGCATCACTACAATTTGTACCTTTGATAGAAAAGCTAACATGTTGGATAGGTTTGTGCGTTGACAGTAGTATTTTACAATATATGACACAGACAAATAAAATATTCAATCTGTAAATCAAATTAAATTATATTAATTGACAATTGGTAGCTAGCACACTCCATTAAGCCATCAGAAATAGACAAATTCAAGCATTAACAAGTAAACGGTATGGAATATTTCAATAGAACACAGATATTCTTTTTGATTCTTTTGTTTATTTTAATTGCATTAATTCTATATATTCATGAGAAAACCTGTGTGAGTTTATGTTTGTAGGATTTATTAAAACGTCAGGTCTTGTCAATTTTTGGTGTGACGTTTTAACGGGCCTAATTGTTGTATGAAGATCATGATTCGGTTCTATGAAATTTGGTTTCTCCGGTCAAAATAAGGTGATAGCGGGATATCAACATGTCTTTTCACGGTGGGTCATTATGTGGGAATTGACGACTGTCGTGAATCTACGATTGCGTACGGGATTGAATCACCGAACGAATTGACTTTTCATCAGCTTCCTGCGACACTAGGCTCGCTAACAACTCGAGTTCTTCCACTCGTGTTACTTGCTGAATGAGCTTACGGTCGCGAGTCACGGGTTAGCCGCTATTCGGCGAGCTGCTGCTCACGTAGCAGCAGTTGTTGTTCCCTTACCAGCGATCTTCGAGCCAAAAGTGCCTCTGCGGTCAACTTACGTACCTTGGTAGTGGTTGATGACCGTGAGGAACCTGACAGACCAGATCTAGACAATGATTTAGAAGATTCAGTGCTAATAGTGGGATTTTGGTGAGATGCTTCGGGGATCGGATTGACGGCCGCAGGCGTATTCGTGGCTACTGTCGCAAAAGAGGTCCGACCGAACCCACCCACGACGTTCGCATACGACTTCGAATGCATTTCGCAAGTATCCCGGAGCTGTTCCAGCTACTTCGTTTTAGATTTCGTGTTCATCTTACGGTGAGATAGGACCAAAACCTGTAAACAAAATGTAAGATAAAATACAGTCCTACCTATATATACAGCGTGAAATTTTAATGGTTGTTTTCCCGCAGCGAAATGAGTTTGTCTTGGTAACACAATCGCAAAAAAGTTAAAATCAAGAAATGGCAGAATAACAATTGTGAGAAACAAAACTCGCAAGCGACTTCGAACCAATAGTTACCAATAGAATAAATACATCGCGATAGTTTCGCGCAAAGCGGCCGCGGTCGTTGCCCTTCGCGTATCAACCAGCTGACCAGACACATGTTTTTGGATTTCTTTAAAATCAACCCCTGAAGGGATAGGGGTTAATGGGTGATGAAATTTTTAGTGAAGCATACTACTGCATTCCTCAATTTATCTTACCATTTCTTCGTAATCTGGGGTTTATTACGAAAAAGACGATAAATCCGTTCATTGGAGTAAAAAGGGCAAAAATCGCAACGATTTAGATTGCAAGATTACCCTTTACCCTTCAAAAGGGGTCGGGGTGGGGGGTGTCGAAGTTTGCAGAGGAAAGTACTAAGTCTGCGCGGACGAAGTCGCGGGAGACGTGCTAGTTGATTAATAGAAGTAGGATATGATTGAAAGACAAAATTAAACTCTTCTACATAATTAATATTTTATAAACAGCATGTACAGGATTTAATTAGATTATTTTTTGCCGTAAAAATACGAGATGAAAGTGCCCCACCATCCTTTCTCGGGGGGAGGGGTTTGGACGTGGTGATGATGTTCATGTTTGTGCAAATGCTGATGCTTATGGCTCTTTTTTTTAACTTTCTTTGTTGTAGTTTTCCAAGTAGTTGAAGTTGTAGTAGTTTCCATTATGTTGCGTTTCGGGGTTGTGTGCCAATCGTATTCAAATAAATCATTTTCAAGAGAAACCAGTTCCTGTTCTGTTTTTAAATATTCAAAATACATATATTCCGGATACGGATGTCTATAACAACGATGGTTCATTAAGCAACAATAATCACCTGATCTCAATTCTTTGTTACAGCTATAAATACGTTTCCCATGGAAGTAATCATAGTAAATATCGTTACTAGAGTGATCCTTTTTATCTGATTTACGTTTATAAGAAGCTGGAGGATCACTTAAATGAGAACACCGCCTTTCCAGTTTGCAACAAGCAGGAGGATCAACGATTTCAAAGTCACATTCATTGTGTTCATTAATACCTCTTCTTAGTCCACGACTCCTTGATAGTTCAGATGCCTTATCCAGTGCATTTGTTTTTAGGTTGGAAAAAGTGTGTTTGGGTACAAAATCACCGGGTACGTTTACAGGAGGATGCACCATCATTAACCACCAAATATCTGCAACAGAGCAGAACACACCGGTCAACTTATCGCTGGACATGATACTCAAGTACACAACAAAGGTTTGAACGTGACATATGTCAAACAACTATAAAATCCAGTGCCTACATCACAAGATATACATTGCAAATTTCGTAAGATTATGAAATATCTTGAGAGATTTAACTTTCGATAAATTGCCAACTTAACATTTCTTTCACAATGATACGAATCAAAATCCTATATTTTTTAATCTGAATAGAATATAAAACAATTATTCGACACAGACAAAACACAACAGCAACAAACACGTAGTAAAAAA
>NDFZ01001799.1:0-15125 GCA_002192655.3 Mamestra configurata | reverse complement strand
AGAATGGGATAGAAATGCAGGGGTGAATTAAACAAAACTTTAATTGGTATTTTCATGTTATTTAAATATTGTTTGCAGCAATGAACAACTTCTGAGCAACTATTAATACGGTATTTATGATAAATGATATTTATTTTGCGAGTAGGTTACCAAAACACTTTTACATGTCAATTTTTTTTTATAATTTTAAACTAAATGGGTAATGTTTCGTTTTTATTTACCCCTGCATTTCTATTCACCAAAAGTCCAGTACCAGTATTCACACACATTAAGAAACTTGTTTGTATTACAAATAAAGTTTCTTAACAAATATGTCACTGGATTCTTGCAAACACTGTTAGTTTGTAATTATTCTTGAGAAATGATATCCATCCATGTTTTGTGAGTAAAGATAACAATCTCATACAATTTTCTATGAAATAGAGCTCCCAATCTCATGCAATTCATGATAAACTTTGGTGTGTGCAATAACACAGTGACATTTATATTTTTAAATATATAGTTAATATGCAATCAGAAAAAAAAAGAATAAGAATAATTAAAACTTTAGTAATATAAAAAAAAGCAGTAAAATTATTGACAGTCTTAATACATACCTTAGCTAGTAAGCGGCCAACTCCTTTACCCTGAAACACCGGTGGAACATCAGTGTGCACAAAGGTTATGTTATTTCCTTTTGCCTCATAGTTCAACACTGCATTATCTGTAACAAGCATTGGGAATGATTTCTTTTTTACACTTTTTGCTTTTCTGCATATTTTAGTTGACCGTAGAGAAGGAATTCCTTATTCCGCACTTACTCCCATTTTGGTCCATTGTGCGTGGTAGTGGCAGTAAACAATTCTGCTTAGGTTTAAATAACATATAGACAGTGGCAGTATGAGCTTGATGCCAACAGAGGTTGGTGATTGGTCTCCTCAAGACTAAGAGGAACGGAAAGACGAAAGAGAGGTCTCTGTCCTGCATTAGAAGAATAAAAGCCTAAAAACACTGAAAAATTTACCTTTGGATGACACTTTCTCCAGCCACCCTGTTTGTATTATCTCTGCATAATACCTATAACTTTTTAGTTTGAGTTTATTGGTCTGAGGGTTTAAGATATTAAACTTATGCTTAACCTTCAATAACTATCAAAAAACAATATTTGAAGAAGTCAAGCGATCTACCAACTAATATTCAACTGAATAGTATGCCAGTTATCGTTGACAATGCTATATTATTGTTTAGCCGGTACCTGAAGCGATCCTTGTTGAAGCTTGCTCCAAACTTTATATTGAAACTTCGAAATATCTACTAAGATTATGCTGTCACGAGGTTTACGTGCAGAAAGAACGATTATTCATAGCAAACCATTAAGTTTTTACTGACATAGCACTTACCATTAGCCAAAGTTATTGTAAACTGTTGCTTAGCAACATTGTTGACAACTCTCAACGCTTCCGTTGAGAAAAGCCTCGCACCAGCTCGGGTTAACATTCCAATTACACGAGTAATTCACTGATTTAAGTAAAAAAAAAATTAAGCAGAAGTCTTATTACTAAATACGACTGCAAAGCTTGTAGCAAAACATAAATTACGCATTTCAAAATGACAATTGGATTGGACAATGACAATGACAAAAAAGTAAACTTTTTGACAGTTTGTTATTATTTGCTATCGCTATGACATTCGACCACAGCAACCACTTTGTTTATCCATTTATTTCTTCTACATTTTTTTGCGTTTTCGTTATCAGATAAGTTTACACAAATAATACCAACACAGACGAACAATGGACCAATCACCAAACTCACGACCTAAAGACGACTAAACGGCGTCAAACTGGCCCGGGAAATTCAAACAAACATTTTGACAAGAATAAGCGGCAACTGGTATTGGATAAAGTAAGAGGTACCTACTTAAAATTATACTTTATGATTAAAAAATGGCACTGTTTTATAGCGGCAGTTGTATATTGTAGAATGTTAATATTTAAATGGGTACAAATTTGACTGAATGGGCAGTAATATGACTAAATGGGCAGTTATTAGTGGTCAGGTTACAAATCGGAATTAGTTGGTCATCTGCTTACTGCCTAGCCTTTTCCCAACTATATTGGGGTCAGCTTCCAGTCAAACCGGATTCGGATGAATACCTACCAATATTTTACATGGAGCGGCTGCCTACCAGACCTCCACTAACTGGGCAACATGGTAGTTCTTGGCAAGACTGAAGTCAAATTAACTGGCTTCTGACTATCCGTAACGACTGCCAAAGATCTACAAATGACATTCGTGACCAACGGCTTAGCGTACTTTCCGAGGCAGGGAGGCGTTTCCATTTTCTGGTGACATAATATTATATAAAAGACGCAAATTGTTTTCGATGCCTAGTAAGTACCTATATCGAGGAACTGTCTCATCGAGTTCGCACTTACCTACCTACATACCTACCTACATTCCATTAGGTCCTAGACTTTTGTGCATTATAAACGACATAGTCACTTCTATCTCTGTAATGGGCACAAGAAAACCTATGTGTCCTTTGCACCTCCTTTGAAGCCCCTGAAAACGGTATCTATATTAACGGAAAATTGCAGAGTCCCTAAGATTGTAATAATGTCTTTATTAGACTACAATTTCTCGATATATTATGAAGACGGTGTTGGGAAAAATCCCCTGATTATCATAACAAAATGTTTTAGCTGCACGTGGATCGAAAAAATTATAATTAATAAAATATATTTAAAATCTTAATGATTGATTACCGTTTTCACAATTTTTGGGGGAAAAAATCAGCTTGTAGATTCCATAATTTCCTTTGATACGCAGTTGGGAATGCATGCAAAATAATGCACCGTTTATTTACCATACATTTTTCGCCCAAACGATCGTCTAATGGCGCCGAGCCCCAGTCACGTAATGCGCGCCATGCGCAAATTTATATATATTTTTTTTTTTAAATCTTCTGAGTTATTTTGTTTCGGGTGATTTTTTAAAGTTTTGATTTGAAACTCAGGGGATCATTGGTATATTTTTCTTCCCCTGCGGTCCAACTTGATATACCTATATAACATATTATATCTAAATGAACTGGACTAAAAACGGTCTGTATTTTCTCGTCGCAGTGAATATCTAGCCAAGCATGACCCGTATAATCCTTTATTAAGTAACCTAGCTTTTGAGTTCCAAGAATTTCGAATGAATGTGAAACACTTCGGGAAACTCAAACGGAGTCAATTCCCGGACCCCGCGTTTGTTCCTGACGAATTTACACCAGTTTTACACGAGTACTCGGTAAAAAAAAAACGACGTTCATCTGCTTTTGACGTTACTGCCTTTTAATTTACCTTTGCATTGGAAACCATAACCACGACATGATAGGAACAGAAGGCCCGCACGATTGAGCAAAGCGAATCGTTTTTTATACTTATCTACTATAAATCCGATCCAAATTCAATTGTTTCCGATATAATATATCCATGTCTTATTAAGAAAAAATAGTTTACAATTTCACGGGATATTTTACAATCTTACGGCGTTTGCAATTTTCCGGTGACATCTACAATACCTAAAAATATCAAAGATCATCGAAGTCTAGGGGTTTTACGATTGCATAGCAAATAGATAGGTACCTATGTAGGTACCTAGTGATGAGTTTGATCCCCAGCATTAATTGTTTTATTTGTTTAATTATTTCATTTTTATTTTTTGGTTTTATTATTTCAAATATTTAAGCAGCATACTTATATGAAGCTGCATTTAATACTTTTGAAAAATCTAAGGTTTTCGTCGTTGAGTAACCAGTTTATCCCCAAAATTTCTAGGGAACTCAGATGTAATGCATTTGCGGTACAAATGCAACTAGGTAGGTACACCTGACGTACTTAAATCCCATCTCCAACGGTTTAATCATGTAATGCACTGCCTTATAAACCTGCTACCTGACGCAACCACAACATCAATCACTGCACCTAAATCATAACGATAACGCAATAACTTTTAATATATTCCAATATTATGTATTCCCCGATGGACGGTTCACAGCAGCTCATGAATGAGTCAACAACAACAGCCGGTGGTGATGGCGGACAAGCGGCGGGTGCGACCTGCGCGCGCGCCAGTCCAGCCAGTCGTGATCCGTGCGCACAGCGCGCGACGCGCAAACCTCGCGACACAGACTTCGACAACATGTGAACTATCAAGGACCTTGTTTTGAATCAACACGTGTGATCAGCTGGGCTTTATAAAGACAGCTACTGTGACAAAAATGTACGGTGAATTTATTAACGGTAACTTCTTTTTCTGATAAAATACATCGTTGATTTGTGATAATTTTGATTTCTTCTTTAATAACAACTGCACGAAGATTGTTATCGGATATGTTAATAAAAGTGTAGATTAATATAATTCTTAACATAAAGGTGCTGTCATAAAATTCTAGTTTATGTCCACGATGTCTATTCACACGATGGCCTTCGGGATAGGAAAAAAGCGTTTTTTGCTCACGCTTCTTTAGTCCTCTGTTGATTGTATGCCTGTCTACTGGCTTTTATAAAGAATCACGAATCTGACCAAAAATATGTATGAGAAATATAATAGCAAGGCAGATAGATATAATCATAATAGATGGGGACCGAAACAACGACTGCAAAAGTTTCATCAATTTATTTATTTTCTGCAAGTATGAGATACATAACATTCATAACTTACTCGTAATAAAGATTAAGAAAATTCCCTTATTGTTTTCATACACTTGTTTATCTTCACTATCTTGTTTAATAATAATGATAAACAAATTAAGCCAATCAGATCGATTCAAATGTTTTTATAATCTTCCGGATAGAGATAACAATTAACTACTTAATACAGTTTCTTCAGTTTTTACAATATACTAATGGACAACTAAGGTATCCCCCGGTAACCCTTTTTTTAAGGATGGGAAATCATCAAATGTCTTGTCGTCAAATAGCGTGTCAGACTCTTACTGACTCAAACCCATCCGTGTAGAAACCGGATGGGTTTTAGCAAGGGGCTTTAAGAGGACCTAAACTCTTTGCGTTCCAGGGCCGCAGTGACTCTTTCGAACAAATTCCGCAACCATCCCTCGATACCCCTTATATCTTAAAGTAGTATTTACCCACCTAGCCAAAACATATAATGAATATAGGTACCTAGTTACCTCCCCTTTATATTTCTATAAAAATACTACCTACCTACTTACCCACTGCTCCTTTTTTTGTCGAAAAACAAAAAACAGCAAATCGATTTGATATTCTACCTAAACAATTGGATCGATTGTAAAAGTTCTTTCAATATGACCCAAGTTGAACTATGCCCAGACATATAAAAAGATCAATTGGATTCAATTTATTGACTTTCGAGACATTTCTGGACAAGCATCTGCTTTTTTCTGTTCAGCTACACCAAAAGCTTAAAGCTTTTAAAAATACGATAAAAAAACATCGGTATGTCAGTTTTTTCGTCCTACCCATATTTGTAAGACACGGTCAAGTGTGGGCGTCGCATTTAAATTCAGACTAGGTAGGATCAGTTGACACGAAAAAAAAGAAACAAATTGTTTATTTCGTTCGCAGATTCGTATCGTGAGAACGTGAAGTCAAGTGAAGTCGTGTAAAGTGAAGTGAACTAACAGTATATGACACATGTGATTCATTTGGTGCGTGTGACGGGCATATGGGGCAATGCGTATCCCGGAGTCATCCGGGCCCGTACTCGTTCTCCCGTCACTATGACGCGGAGAGCCTAGCCAGTACTGTCAACGGAGCTGTTAGGAAGGTAAGTGGATATTCTTCTTGTTTTCTATTGGTTATTAAAATTGTATAGCATAGCATTATCAACCTATAATGCCCCCACCGCTGGAACAAAAGCTTTGTCTTTGTGAGAAGGACCTAACCCCTATAATAAATAAAAAATAAAATCAATCAATGGAGATGATAATATTTTCCGTTGCCATGGCTCGAGTGCCATGCCATTTGACTCATGCCATGGCATGAGTCAGATGGAGGTCTTTTAGGCACAATTGGTATATTATGGACCTTTGTGTATTCTAAAACCACTGTTTTACCACTACCTATATATAGTAAGTAATTCAAAACAAAACATTGTAAAGGTGTTTCTCGTTTGATGAAGCGGAAAATTAAACCGTTGCTTTGTAAAGCCAAAACATCTGCTACGTTACCCTTTTTATTTTTAGAGGTCAGAATATTTGTATCAACTTTAGAAGACAAAACAGAAAATGTCTCTCCACCTAAGAAACAAAGAACCCTTCCTAGCATTGCTTTTTAAAACACAAATACAGTACGGCCGAAATATATTGGCGAGTCTGAAGATAGGCACTATGAACTTTCGCGCATGTTCTCTAAATCATGTCACCATTTGGTTCCTAAAAAATGTTACTGCGCAACCTTCTACGCGAAGTCCGGACTCGCCAAGATATTTCGGCCGTACTATATACTTCGCGCAAATTATAAATTTTCTTTCTTACACTATGTTATAAAATTAAAATAAGTAACTAATGTATGTCTACTTAAATTAGTGAGGTATCTTTATACCGGTACAAAGTTATTACTTGCTTAACGACTAGTCATTTACTAAGTTTTCATCAAAACCGCATCAAACTATCATCATAAAATACCAGTATAAGAAAATATGCAGCAACAAATATCTCGTTCACTTAGAACGCGTATAAAATCGATATTTTTTAGTGATTCGAAACTCATTTAAACTTTTGTTGGTGTCGTAAAAAAACCGGTCAAACAACTCGAAGATTGAATAAAGTGTGGATGATGTAAACTTACTAGTCATTTGTTTTATAACGAAACGAATGTTATTCGAGTCAAAATCCGGAGCTTTGTAACCGCATTCGGCATTAATCTTATCTAATCTAATATAATAAAGAGGTGCTATTTGTTTGTTCGTTTGTTTGTAAAATGTAATCCCTGGAAGTGCTGACCCGATTCCAAAAGTTCTTTCACTGATAGATAGAAAGCTACACTATCGCACAGTGTCGTGGGCTTTCTTACTTAGGTAGTACTCAATTAGTACTCTAGCTCCTCTACAGGTACTTATTGGGGGTGCTTATTGTCCTATGTCCCCTAGATGGGACAGAGGGCGTCCACAGTAGTCCTCCATCGCATCATTGGCTTAGTACGGGCCAATGTAGTTTTGTCTCGGAAAAGGCCCGGTTCTTGTATGATGGGAGCGAAGCTGTGCTAAAAGGCTAGTACCTAAACATTATGATTGACACCCACACTAAGTGGGTGACTGGGTGCATCTCTGATAACGCATAACAATAAGACTTGACGTCATTTCAACATAGATTAATTAAAACATCTCGCAATTACGCAGGCAACATCGACCTGAATGTTTTGATTTGAATTGTTATGATTATGAAGAAGGACTGAATTCAACATGTTCATATTACGAGCGTTTCATCAAATTAACTTAACGAATTCTGAATGATTGAGGTTGTATGTAATTTTAATAATCATTATGTCATAATCATAACACCCACATGTACCTAGGTTACAGTGTTTTGGTTGAAGCATGCCACTTCCTGACCCACACGTTCCAGTACATAGGTATGTATAAAATATCAACCTATAATGTTCCCACTGCTGGATTGGGAGAGGGACTGGATCGTAATCCACCATTCGGGCCAAGTTTCTAATCAACCCCCGAGACGACGAAATTACTCGGGATTTTGTCCTAAATTAAGTTGCTGCGCATTTCGTAGCACCGTAGCACTTCGTAGCCGTACAGATGATTAGATTCAATTATTCACATATAAGTGAAATAGGACTATTTTAACCATTATGTATGTAGTCGTAATAATATGTCATTAAAATAGAGTATGTGCTTATGTACCTCTTTAAAACTTTTATGTACTTAATGTGCAGTAGAGCCAAACTGCGCCCTGTATCACTCGGGGCCATCAGACAAAACTAATTAAACTATGTAATTATTATTTACCTTTCGTGTGTATGTGAATGGTTAAGCAAAGGGTATGTTGTTAGCACGTAATGGCTGTGAAATTATTAGATACAGCCGCCATTCGTTACTTGTTATATACTCATAGGTATGAACTTCTTTTTTTTACAACTTATGAGCCCACTCTTGGCCACGATCTTGCCTAATGGTAAGTCATGGATGTGGTTTTGAAGGCCGACGGCTCGACGGTGGTAGGCAGCGCAGATGGTCGCGGAGAGTTCCAGACTTTGGCAATGCGCATGATCAATTTTTTTATTTTTTATTATTTGAGATGGGTTTGCTCTTGACTCTAGTCTAGGTCATAGATGACAGAGACAAAGTCGACGATGGAGCGAGCTTACCCAGAAAAAGCCTGTTCACCCTAATTTTGAAGAGATTAGGGTTGTATGCATTCGGAAACACAGACGCAGGCAGAGAGTTCCATTCATGTGGAATAGAAGCGCTTTGCGCGACTGGTCGCGTTCGGCATAAACTGATCATCATGATTACCTACAAATTCATTATTACTCATCACTACCGATAGTCAACGTCGATACCTTTGTTATAACTTTAGGTACCTATATCATCATCTACCTAGCCTTTTCCCAACTATATCGGGGTCGGCTTCTAGTCAAACCGGATTCTACTGAATACCAGTATTTTATATGGAGCGGCTGCCTACCAGACCTCCACAACCCATTAACTGGGTAACACGGTACTCCTTGGCAAGACTGGTGTCAGATTATCTGGCTTCTGACTATCCGTAACGACTGCCAAAGATCTACAAATGACAGCCGGGACCAACGGTTTAATGTGCTTTCCTAGGCACGGAGGAGTCTCGGTATGTTAAGGTCACCCATCCACAGACCAACCTCGGCAAGCATTGCTTAACCTTGAAGATCGACCCGTGCGGCTGTTATTATTTAGCCACGAGCTCCTCTTTAGGTACCTATAGTAGGTAAATAATATACTGTAAGTGGTGTAGGTATGTATGCACGTCCGTAAAGGTGCGTCATTCAATAGTCATCCTTTCAAGGATCTCCAAGACATAACAATTCAATTGTTAAAACAATTTTATAGTGAACATGAATGAAAGGATGCAGTGAGAGTAGGCACGTGTCTACATCAATATTTATCTTGGTGTCCAACTACCGAGACATTGAACTAAGATTCCTCTTACTTTTTCTACCTACTAGGTTAATGTTTGTATGGTCTCGCCTGTCTTACAGGAAATGTATTTTTTTTTCAGAATGATAATTTTATCCTACTAGTGGCCCGCCCCGGCTTCGTCCGGAATATTTTATTTTCTTCTCTTTCATAAGAACCTTCTCCTGACAATAAGAAATACAACAAACAAAAGAATTAGCGAAATTTGTCCAGCCATTCACGCGTGATGACGTGACCAAGGGAAAAAGGGATTCATTTTTATATATATCCTTAGATGGAACAGTTGATAGTGAAGGACTGATTGCAATCGAATGAGGACTTTCGGAGTTTACTCTGATTACCTCCTACATACAAACTTTACCTCTTGAAATATAAGTTTAGAATTTTACTGCAACCTGTTACTGTTACATAAAGACAGTACATTCAATTGTTGTCTAAGAAAAACAAAACGAGAAGCCGCAGCAATCTGCAAAGGAATTCCGTCGCGAACGCAGGCGCCGCATTCAATTTGAACGCGATTGTATCGATTTGTAGCATTTGTAGCAAACCGAGATACGTATCGGAAAGCTCTCGAGGCGTGACTGTGTATGAATGGAGTCTGTTAGACCCTCACCAGATAGTTATGGCTGATATTCCTCAACCGACGTGCCCGACAATTAACTGCTGTATCACATGGCCGGCAATTGTTGGCCACACAATGGGGGCCACTGACCCGAACTACTCTTATCCGAAGGTACCTACACCCTTTTATGTTGCCTAGTTGCGTGAACATAATAACATATTCACTAAACGGAAAATTATATATGATGGACTTGTCTTACTTTTCACTGTCGGTACTTATTCTAACGCAACAAAACGATTGCACACTTCGTTGCACAATGTAACTGTAGTGTTATGATTTGATGCTTGATTGACATTTACTGATGTACTTACTTTATTTATTAGCATATCTTCTCGGTCAACCAGTCACGAATTTTGTTTGACAACAAAGAATCTTAGATCGTGAAAAGGTGAATTCAATATAGCCGAGAATCGGATTGCTTCGCCTTTGGCTCTTTCAACATGGTCAAGAATCTCTTGTGGACAAAACGAATAACTGCAGAAATTGAATGAACGAAGGCAAATAAAATTGATTCACAGAAGAATGATGCTCGAGCTTTCTTGGTAATTGAAAACGAAACCCACAAAGCTAAATCAAATTAAAATAACCGGATGGTATTCAAATAAAACGAAATGGAGATGAATACATTTTAATCTATGGTATCTGTTAGCCGTTGGTCACATTCGAACCGCAAGCATGAGCACCGTGCTTGCTAGAAGTGCAGATGAGATTGATGAATAATGTACCTTCCATTATTGGAGAAGAAACTAATAAATACCTAGGTGAAGCATAAAGAATCCAGAAAAGACATAGTACGTCTATGATTATTTCTGGATTTTCAATTAAAACATTGCTTTAAAAAAGTTTTTGAAGAATTTTATGCTAAAAAGGAATAATCTCGAGTAAAACAGCAACCGCATAGATATCCACGCAGAGAAACGAACCTTTCCTCGCCTGGGGAGAAAAGCAAAAAAGAAAGGGGGTTCTAGATTCAGCAGTGGGTGACACAGGCAGCCAATGACAATGATGATGAACGTATATTAATATCAATCGTAGAAAATCAAAGTACACGCGATACTTCATCATGTATCATTACAAGACAGTTGGCAACAAAGGCAAGTGTTTTCACCATCGTGGATCCACGGCGCATGGCATGGCGGCGAGAGTTTCCAGCCCGATGCACAGCAAAACCTAGTAATTAAGTAATATGTACTTACTTACGTAGATTATGCAGCTTTCCTATTACTACTTAATCGGAATGTTAGACTAAATTGCTATTTAAAGCGCGAGTTTTATTCGAAACTGGATTTCTAATAAGCTACAAGCATTAGAAATTGTTTTAAACTCCTGCTTTTAACTCGTGATCTCTTTCAGGAGCAGGGTTACTGCTAATGTTTTCTTTGTACCATACTAAATTATTACCATTATCATCGACATCATACAGCCCGAGTTCACTCACGGTTGAGCAAAGCCCTCTCTTTTCTTTTACCAATCGCTACGCTCCTGTGCCAGCCTCATAAAGGTTCTACCTGCGATGCCCACAACAATGTCGTCTGCCCATCTCGCCACCGGGCGACCGACACTTCTTCTTCGAGTCCTCGTACGTCACTTGATCACCGCTTTACTCCACCTATCATCACCGCGCCTTGCCTGTAATTGTCCTGCTCTGCTCCATTTTGAGTAATTTAGTTTGTAATAATGGCCAAGTGGTCAGCTATACCTACTCAAACTCCCTAACCTGCCTATAAATTAACGCGTAATAAAGTTATGTCAACCCTACACTTCCAAAATGTTACCTAAATAAGTCTTGACTATACTGGTTTTGACGTATTAATACGAGCATTAATGTCTACATAATTGATCTTTAGTAGGAGAATGTTTTCATAATCAAAAACTGAATAGTATAACACCCTCCTTGTGTTTGAGGTTCTTTATTGAAATATTTGTGACATTATTCAACCGAATTATTCAGTTACGTACCAACCCACATAAAATATCTTTGGGTAAGTTTGCAAATGAATAAACTACATACAGTTACCTACTGTGCTAACACATTTGTAATAGAATGTCACTTTATCTTGCTTACTATTATGCACAACACAATGGCCGCAGATAGAATGTAATGACACTGGCTAGCCTACTCGTACTGCATTATTTCAAAATAATTCAATCCGATTTTACGCACGAACAAGTTTTACGACAGCTGCTATTTATTATTAAAATAAAAAGGGTACAAACCAACCTTATTTTACTGAGAATTTATTAATTTTACTTACATAAAGAACCACTACCTTTTAAGGTACCTACTTACAAGTTTTTCGATTTCACTGTTACGCCATGCAGGGCCGAAATTCGAAATAAAAAGGTGATTCTGAAAGATTTATTTACTTTTCATTTCGTTTAAGTGCAGGTTGTAAATAAATACACTTTTACCTTGTTGCCTTGAAGCTAATTTGTTATCGGTTCTTAATACAAACCGAATTAAAGATTGCCATAAAGGATGTAGAACTGCAAGACAATTACCTGTCAAGGTAATGTACATACCATACCCACAAATGTTTTACAAATTACGATATTATAGGTTCGATATCGTAATTTGTAAAACACATATCAAAATAATGTCCATACAAGACACACTCTATTATATATCTACTCACTTTAGAATAAAATAATGAACTCGTAATTTTGCAAATAGAATATTTTCCGCAGAAGACAAATTGCTTTGCACGAATCTAAATTCATTTATAAGACCAGATTACTTTTTTAATCTATGCACGGCAGTGTGTTAAATTATTGCGTCAAACAGAAAAAAGAAACAATGCAATAACTTTCCCTCTTAGAAGATCAGTTTACAATTGTGTGCATGTGGTCTCATGAATACGAAATAAAACTATTTGCGAACTTAGCTGTATATCGGTACTTTGTCTCTTACTTTCACACGTAATCCGAGATGTTTGGGAATCCGTACTTTTTGTGGTCGCCATTGATATGGAACGTCGATATCGTTCAACCAATGTGGGTATGATGCATTTATTTGATTATCTTTACATACCTGTCAGAGAATAAATGAATTGCCTGTTTGTTGATATATTAAAATAAATTCTTCCATTTTTATTTAAGATTTATGAGCCCGGTAATTAGGCAAACCAACTGCTATTAGGCAAACGACCTAAAGGAAGAAGTCCTGTTCGCTAGAAATACCAAATCCGAACATCGTTGAAGATTAAAGCCTCAGAAGCTGTGCATGTCGCAGAAAATAGGAGCAAGTAAAGAAACATATTAAAGAGAAGGTTTTAAAACCATGATGTGGTCACGACCCACAGTATTGGGGAGACGACGCACAGAGGAGGAGCTAGGTTTACTTAGGTAAGCATCAAGCTGGGTTATCCTGATAAAGCTTCAATGTTTAGTAAGAAAATCCAGGGAATGTTGAAAACGTCATTACGCTGTTAGATAACAAAACACGAGCTAAAGTTCAAAGGTGGAAGATGTGGGTGCTTGTTTTAATTTACCTATCATAAAAAAACAAGTTGTATCTATCCATTAACCCTCATTTTAATTCTGTAGACATAATAATATGACTGACCTTTCATTTATGAGAAAATCTTATTTATTATTCACCTACATACCTACGATGACTCACTGACGTCTAGCAAAAAGATTATTTTTATCAAATCAAGACAAAAACAAGAAGTCATTTAAATTGAATGTTGCAATTGTACAACACAAATAAAACATGGCCGCCTTATTTCAAAATAAATAGCCGTTAGGCGTGATACAGACAATGGGTTTATAGAGAGCAATAATAGAGAGTAGGCATGGTAATATTTATTGCCCGTGATTTTCACCGAGTGATGTCCGGCACGAGGCTCACGATGTCCCCACTCTACTCGTGACATTAGTGGCGGATCCAGGTTTGTCGTTTTGGAGGGGTTTGACCCCACTGAGGGTAGATTTAAGGAAACTCTTTGCCCTAAATATGGTTGCACGAAAACCATGCCAGCTGCATGCCTCCTAGGATTACTTTTTGCAAATTCCTCAATGAATTTTCGTTAGGTTTCTACCGCCAGAGCTTTCTTGGTAAATACTAAATATACATGGCAGCCAAACCGATTAACTCAGTCTTCGGTAATTTTCGTGCGAAGGTACGATTTTATTAGTTTAAGCGAAAATTACTTAGATGCTTTTGGGAGAGGGGGGGAGGGCTCGAGCCCCTGAGCCCCCCACCCCGGATCCGTCAGCGCGTGACACACTGCGGAACACGATCATTCGCCCCTTCGATTGCTTCCTGCTCTCCTCATAACCGTTCAAATCACGTAGAACTGGCTTTAAATACTCATATGGGAAACTTTTAAACCAATAGCCACTTTTTCGTGGCACGTTGTGCATGTTATTTAATTTTTTGTCGCAGTAGACGGATTACGTCAGTGACTTGGATATTGTAAGCTGTGGTAAAAAGAAAAAGCGCGGAAGTGTTTATTACTGTGGGAATGCCGGTGGGTGAATGAATGGGTGTACTAGTCGATGCATGCACCAGCAATCTATTTAAAAATAATGAGATATACAGGAGGTCTACAGAGGCACCTACACACCAATTCAAAATCCAACGTGTCTTCTAAACTATCTCATCATCAGTACCTCTGACATTTTAGGTTCCCAAGTAGGTATCTATTAAGCCAGTAAAATGCTTTTCCCAAGTATTTGAGTAAACAATAAAATAACAAGAGCGTAGGAAGCGTGCAAAGCTCATCTTGCGTTGAAAGCTATCGATTGCTATGATGTCACTCGTGTTAATCGAGGCAACAGAATCCACATGTACCTATATAGATTAGAGAATAGTCTATAGTACTAAACTATTGTATATCGTGATGATTTTACGATGTTATCAAATCATGTCATCACCCACATTTCATCGAATGCCAAGTGTATGGCCCAAGTTTTCATAAAATCAGGCCCGAGACTCCTTTGCGTATCAACCATAATCATAGTTGAGCAATTCACATAAATATGTATAGCTCAAGGTGCAAATGTTCCAATCAATTTTGTTGCCCCCCTTAGGTCGATTTGATAATAATGATCCAATCAATTTTGTGGTCCCCTAATGACAATATGTAGTTTTTTGTTCCGTATACAGTCTATGTAGTTAGTCAGTAAGTTAGTATCAGCTTTCTAGGTCAATGGCAACACGGGCATACTCTGTATTGACATTTACTTTAACAGCAATTACTTCTCAGACCAGACAACTAGACCTGATTTATTAGAGAACAATAGTCAATAGGGAATCTAATCGATTCTACAGACAGTTTTTCTTTCAGATTAACGATAACAATTGATAGACCTTGTGATCTTTTTGGCAATCGCCTTCTTGGTAGTATTTTCAGTTACGT
>NDFZ01001798.1:0-15124 GCA_002192655.3 Mamestra configurata | reverse complement strand
ACGTCAAATTGTATTAGAACAGAGGGCGAATGACGATGAAGAATGTTTTGACGTCTAGTAACGATACTTACAGTATCGTTAACGTAAGTGAATTTTAAATATAAAAAAACTACAACCCCATTGTTGTTTGGTTTAATTTGATGCGACATACACAATTTGAATCATACAAAAATATGAATATAGTATCCAATTCAAATAAATATTATGTGCGGTCACTGGTTCGTCTTGAGTATTATAGTTATAGTGAAATTTTACGTTACGTCAAAATATTCCTGTTAGGCCTGGTGGGCTGGTGGCCTGGCCTCTAGCTCTGGTGACAATGATGGAAAGGTAATTTTTTCCATCTTATTTGACATTAGCGAACGTTTACGTTAACGCGATCGAGTAAGAATAAAAATGCGCACCTGGTCCTCTGATGAATGCCAATGAAATTGCAACTAACGTGGCTAACTACAGAACCCTTATAAGAAGTTAAGCATGATGACTAGAAATGACGAAATAGCGCTAACGTAGCTTTCTCTCACTATAATTAAATGTTATAATCGAATTAGTTCAACTGTTTCTCCGTAATACAAATATTCTATTTTTAGCAATAAAGATTTTATTATTTTTGTTTTACATTTTTTTTCCTGGGCGAGCCGGGAAGTATTGATGGCACGGGTCTAAGCCAAGTGTTCATCAATTGGGATAAGAGTCGATGCTGTAGACTGTATGATAGATGGGGGTGTATTGGTGTAGATGTTTTGGTGCGGGCTATCGGGTTCACTATTATTATAGTTCTTCCATTAGTTACCCCACAAACTAACATTTGACCCGCTTCATAATATTAGTTTATGAGGTATTCTTTTGAAGGTTCAGTAAGTAGGTATATGAGGTATTCTTGAGTAAACAATAAACCCTTAATTCTTTTGTGTGAATTACTGCTTGTTCAGACAACAATGAAAAAATCTGTAAAACAAATCGAGGTGTTATGGAAAAGTGTTATGATTTCCACACTACAAAGGAAAACGATGCTTCTCACGTGTTTTATTTTGATCGAACTTTCTTACAATAAGCGATTAAACAATAGTAATCGCCAACTCACTGAGTAAGCGTGGTGATTAATTTGCGTTGATTTCTGTGTGAACACTGAACAGAGACCATTTTTCATGCAGTGTGACGTCAACAGGGCAGTGTAGTAAACGAGAAGAAACTGCTCACTACAAAATTATATGGTTTATCAGCAATGATTCACTCAGGTGTTATCCGAATACAAAGCGATCATCGTACGAATATGCGATCGTCGCTGATAAATCGTATATTAGGAAGACGCCTCACGTCGGTAAAAATCCAATAACGTTCTATTCAGAACCTTCTTAACCAATTCTTTTTTGGCTATCCTGAACTGTCGCAATCCCAATCCTAGGCAAAGCCTCCCCTAATCCCACATTCCTTTTTATAATGTGCTTCATCTCGCCAATTCTCGTGGAAGCCATAAGCCTCCACGGTCTGCCTCGACCCCATCTAGCTTTGGCAGGGTCTAGTTTTGCGATATACGCATAGCTTGTAAGGCTTTTTTTTAACTAGCTGCCGCCCGCGGCTCCGCCCACGTGAAAGTCGAAAATTATCCTAAGGGAACACACCGGGATAGAAAGTATCCTATGTGTTATTCCAGACTATAATCCACCTCTGTGCCAAATTTTATAAATATCCATTCAGCTGTTCTTACGTGATTGAGGAACAAACATCCATCTATCCGTTAGAATCAGTATAGAAGTATAGATATAGATCCTGCCAGGGTTGCGAATTTGTTCGAAAGAGTCACCGCGGCCCTGGAACGCAGAGGGCTTTTGAAGNCGTATAGATATAGATCCTGCCAGGGTTGCGAATTTGTTCGAAAGAGTCACCGCGGCCCTGGAACGTAGAGGGCTTTAGAAGGAAGGAACACGGATGGGTTTTAGTCAGTAAGAGTCTGACACGCCCTTCCGCTCCACCCAGAGCGGAAGAAGTCGTCGTCGTAAAAGAAAAAATAAAGATATAGATTCTTGGTTGGCTCGTGTTTGACCACAACCTCACGTGATTAAGATGTGGTCGACGATGGAGCACGCTGGCCTAGAAGTAACCTGTTCACTCTTGACTTAAAAACGCCCAGGTTGTAGCTATCAGGAGACAGAGACACCGACAAGCATCCGGCAGACATGGCACGTTTGTCAATACCTAAGTATCTTATTTTTGTTCCAGGCATAGTAGTAGCTCTCCGACTCCTATCAAACGCAGGAAGCATAGCAGAGGCAATAGGTACCGGGGCCACAGTCACAGCTAAACGCGGCTTCCCTGACGTCATCATGCCAGGGGACGTACGCAACGACCTTTATCTTACATTGGAGAAGGCTGAGTTTGAACGTGGAGGGAAGAGTACGGCGAAGAATGTCCTAGCTACTGTTACCGTGCATGATAGTACGGGACAAGTTATTAATGTAAGTTATTTTTATAATACTCGCCTTGCATAGCAAGCTTAATTATCTAAGCGAAAGCTTCAAGAAAAATGCGATGTGGGTTTTCCCGTCGTAGTCAGTGCACTGGTCGACCATAGTTGTAAACCACAGAACAAATGTTTTCCTAAACGGTCATTGCATCATTCGTCTAGACTGTCAGCGCCATCTATCTATCGCTTAAAGAAACTTCGCTGAACATCAACTTGTTACAGATTTCAAAGCAGTCAGTAACCAGTCTTTAGCGGCCTATTGCTGTAATCACAGTCGACTAGGGCTCTAAAGAAAACTACATAGATATTCGACTGTCTAATACTGTCACTACATTCGTCGTAGACATTATTGAAAACATATTCTTTCGCGCTCCTACAGAATTAACTTTATAATTAACCTTTTTAACGCCATTGTATCTTATATACATGACAAGCAAGCACGTGCTCTGTGTAACAAAAAATACAGTGAATTTGTTGCTTGGCGTCGGGGGCGTTTATGCTCTGGCGTTCAAATGGTTAAGGGATATTTTGCAACGTTAAAGTACCACGAATATTTCAGTTAACACTCCAAAAATAGTTCAACAATATCGGTTGCAAACTCAAACATGTGTCTAATTTTGTATTCCATAGGAGTGTGTATGGGGTGCAAGCGGTACAGGCTCAACGTCATATGAGTCAGTAGTACTATACCACAACAACAGTCCAGCATGGGGCGAGCATCTACGGCTCACTGTACCACTGGAAACATTTACTAATGCTCATGTACGGATAGAATTCAGGCATTGTTCCAGTAAGTATTAATGTCAATCCATGTCAGCATCATTTCAGCCTTAATTACCCAGTGCTGAGTATCGGCCCTTTCAATCCACTTATGACCAATAATGTTTTTGACAAACAAGCAGGCAGTAAGGAGCAATAATAACCGCTCAAAAGTATTGGCCATCCGGAAAAGTTTGTAAAAGTGTGAATAATTGAAAGAAAGAAAGAAAGAAAAATATTTATTTGGGACTCGCACAAAACAAACAGAAAAGTAAAATAAGTAAAAACTAACAGTCATAAACTATAATTAACAGAAGCAAGAACAGCATGAATTTAATACCTGCGAGGCCAAAAAGGTCCCTATCTCAGCATATGCTGCGTTATTTAAAACCATATATAACTCAGCGCTGGTATTCTGATACGAAAGTAATTGAAACGACTTCATAGTTATTTTAATTATTTATTAGCAATTCTTTAAAAATAATAACACACATCTGCCGTAGACATACTAGAGGTAATGCAAATGTGCTAATTGGCACCTCAGACACAGAATTGAAATGTCTCATGAGTCTGTAATTACATCGGCAATCATAGCCATCGTAACCCAGCAACTCTGCATAACATCCTGACTCACTCTTATACCAATTTAAGGCGTCAGGTAAGATAAATAAAGTCGAATATCGCTCACCGCGTACTGGTCATAATTGTAACGCGTTTCTAGATTTTAGTACTCAAACAAATATTTTACGACAAACTTTCCAAGCGAGCATTTCCACTCTCAGTAGTCTTTTCGTCATAAGATATTTGCCTTAATGTAAAGATTTATGAAATGTCGTTAATATTTAATTGAATTTCCAGCTCGAGACAAGACGGAGAGAAAGCTGTACGGTTTCGCGTTTGCACGACTGATGGAGGCGAGCGGCGCTACTTTGAGAGATGGGCCGCATGAACTTTACGTGTATAAGTGCGACGATCCTACTAAGTAAGTATTTTATTATGCCCGGAAATATGCATTGGCGAGCTTGTTACTGATGCCCATAATGATTTCGGGTTGTTATTCAATCCGAGCGTCTCTCTGAAATACGAACTTGAAGATCGAATCTGATCTACTTTCACTTGCCACGAAAATGGAAAATGTTTCCACACATACTTTGACTATAACTGACACCAGTGGAGGACAGATAGACAGTCGCTTCATGGAAAATGCTGGTGTAGGTGCCGGGCTCCGGTTGGGCTGGAAGCCTACCTCTAGATAAAAGTTGAGAAAAGGCAAGGCAAATTGATTGCGTGTACCGTACTTTTAGCCTACATCTAAGTTAAATTGTAACACTATTAAAAATTGTATTTTTTCCAGGTTAACATCAGCAAGCTACCTATCACTGCCGTCTTGCGCGGCTGACGCTGCCCGCTCAGGTTCTGTCAACGGCGTGGTGCCAACATTCCAAAGAAGCTCCAAAGAAAATTGCACCATCAGCACGTTATTGTGCTCGACTAAGTTGACTCAAAATGGTAAGTTCTTCACACCTTATTTATGTAATTTGTACATGGCTGGTCGCTAGCTTGTGCATGGTAGATTTTATATCAAACATCTGAAGACGTACGAAAGTCTTCTATATTGGAAAACGAGTTATTGTACTCGTATGAAACTGAACAGAACACGCGGCAAAGCGCGGTGGTGATAGCAATAAGGCGGTGACCGAGTGACGTCCGCGGACTAGAACAAGAGTTGGTCGTGCGGCGTGATGGGGTAAACGACATTGTTGAAATGTGGATAAGGCTGGCACAAGAGCGTGGGGCTTGGCACAAGAAAGAGAGCCCTATGCCCAGGAGTAGACGAAGTCTGTAGATGATAATGATGATAAGGTCCTTTTGCATAGAAGCGTCATTTACAGTTTCTAGTTACTGCACTACTCCTAGCGATAGGATAAATCAATATATATATAATATATAATTCTTCCGTTACGCATAGCCGAAATAACTGGTCGTAGTCGTAGCTGAAATTTGGCATGTAGATTCCTTGACGAGTGTAGGGGAGCACTAAGAGAGGATTTCCTGAAATTCCTATGGGAACGGGAAAACATTAGATATACGCGTACGAAGTGCTAGTTAAAGCGGTACATGTTTTAAGCACATGTCACTTTTGCTTGCGTTTTGCCTTATTTATGATAAAATATGAAGTGGCCTGTTGTTAACTTGGAAACACGCTTTGAAAGACATTCGTCTCAAAATATGTGATAATGTGCGGTCCATCAATTTAGAGAACGCTAGCACGTCATTCAGAATCAAATATCATCAAACTGCCATACCTAACGTTACGCGCTAAATTAGTAACACATGATAAGGTCATAGAACATATCTGGCAGTGAACAGAACGCCGCCGCCGGTCAGTGCCGGTGACAAAATCCTAATGGCTAAATAACTGACTGCCAATCAAGAGGTCGTGAGCTCAAATGCTATTAATTTAACTGTTCTAGTAGGTAAATGGGTCATTTGAGTGCCACTACGCTTATAATAACTGCTAAAATATCTTTAGCCTGTTTTATTATTGTATTAACTTAACAGGGAGAGAGAAGTGTGTGAGTCCTTCTGTGTATCTACGATTTGAACGCGTTTTTGTTTTGTTGACCCTCTGAATGAACTGTCGTTTTCATAAGCATTGGCGCTCCTAATATTGGTTCATCTACAACTCAGAATAATAGTTTACGTTTTGTCCCGTTCCTGTAGGAAATTCCCGTTCCCGTAAAATGTAGTTCCAGAAATTAGCGCGTTCAAACAAACAAACAAACTCTTCAGCTTTATTATATTAGTATATATATCACAGGTTACTTGGCCATTACGTTATAAAAATATGCAGTAAAATTATTCTTAAATCATAATTATGAGTGTAGCATAAGCAAATACCTAAATGGTCACAGTTTATAGTGGTGAGTAAAATCTACAAATTGACTCACAACAGCTGACCCCATTCAAGAAAGAACCGAACGGAATCCTGGAAAAAACAGCCTTTAGCATAGCCCGTTCTATACTTTAACTGACTGATAGATAGTCGCACTTACGGTCGGTCATAACAACGTATCAACCTTTAACCAACTGTCAAATTAGCTACCAACAGTAACTGAAATCTCTTTGCTTTTCAAACGTCAAGGGTTACTGAGACCGGCCGTTACTGATTCTACGGTTTTGTATAGCTGTACGTCTTCCAGAGAAAATAACATTCTAATTTTCTTCGCAGAGGATCTTCTAGCTCTACTTCAATGGCGAGCACGACCGGAGAAAGTACAAGAGACACTACTGCGAGTGTTGAGGCTCGGCGACGGACTCAGTTGTGAAGAACTTATCAAGTTCCTCAGAGATGTACTAGATGCATTGTTTGCGTTGTTCTCTACTGAAGATGGGAATAGGTAAGTTATTGGCGAAATAACGGCTTTGTTATTGTATATTGACATGGGCGTGCAGTAGGCCAGTTAGGGTAGGGCAGCCCATACATAATGCCCAAAAAAAAATACTCACCACATTNTTGGCGAAATAACGGCTTTGTTATTGTATATTGACATGGGCGTGCAGTAGGCCAGTTAGGGTAGGCCAGCCCATACATAATGCTCAAAAAAAAAATACTCACCACATTATTCAGGGTTGAAATCACGATGCTGACGATGCGAATTTATTTTTGGGCATTATGTANTTGTGTATAATATGTATGTATTTAGAAATATATAAGTATGTTTATCAGTTGTCTGGTTGTCATAGGACAGGCTCTGCCTAGTTTGGGATCGGATGACCGAGTGTGAGTTGTCCCAGGATATATTATATATTATTATTATATATTATTATTCAGGGTTGAAATCGCGATGACGATGACGATGCGAATTTTTTTTTGGGCATTATGTTTGGGCTGGCCTACTCTTAGTGTAGCCTACTGCACGCGTATGTATATTGATATTGACCTAGGCCGTCAGTCTAGTTAAACTGATTCATCAATTGTATCTTTCCAGCACTCCACACTCAGGCACAGTATTCCTGGTGCTGATATCGATATGCAGCTTGCTAGACGAGACTCGGTTTCAGCATTTCAGACCAGTACTCGATGTTTATATTGAAGAACATTTCTCCGCGGCCCTTGTGTACAAGTAAGTAATTTAGTGTTATCTTTCAGTTATATTTACTTCTGCACAAAAATCAAGTAGTTAAATATACTGATTTTAGTCTACGTAACATAAGTTAACTTAAAGATTGTTCAAAAAGAAATCGATCATCGCGATCATTTGGCATAACTGAAAAGCGCCTTTTGTCGATGCAACGAAATCTCAGACTTTCGCAAATACTTTTGAGTATTCGTCTAGATTTGCACACAAGGAAGTTGCGTTCAAATAAATTGGTTTGCATAAATGTCAGGAATCTGGATATTTAGCAATTAAACTGAATGCATACAAAAACGTTATTTTCAAAAACATCTACATTGATACCTTTTTGCCCAGGGGCCTCCTGTCATCAGTGCAGCACTGCGCCGAGTGGGCCGCGAGTGCAGAAGGCCAGGAGCCCATCCGCAAGTGCCTGCGCTCGCTGGGCGCCGTGTTCCGCCTGGCCGTGCGCTCGCGGCGCCTGTTCGCGCGCGCCACGGGCGGACAGTACGAAGACAGCTTTAGGAGAGACGTCAGGGCGGCGCTGCATGCCTTGAAAGCGTTCGCGCAACACCCTTATAAGGAACATCTGGCGCCGGCGCAGGTTTGTTGTCTTTTTTTAGTTAATTTACTGGATGAAATATGGATTTAAGTTAGTCTGCCCTGGTTTAATACTTCAATACGTAGTCTACATCCATGTAAGCATTGGGCAATTTTTAAAAAGGGCCCTTTGGCTTCTTTTGCGCCCCTTTTATAACGATCTTTATACACATGTTACGCATTCTGAAAAAAGAAAAAACAGTGCACTCATAGCGGCTCTGTTGGTGCACAACCGGCACTGGTGGTGGAACTATTAGCTGCTGCGCAACGTGTTGTAGGTTTGATTCCCTTTCGGATCAAATATGATTGCCGATGCGTAACCTACTCGTTCATTTAGGTTTGACTATGTTTTCATAGGTGGCCTTAATGTCATCCTGGGCTGAGGTAACCCGCGAAGTATGCGGCGCTCTAGGCGCCAGCGAGGCAGCGCGTGCGGCCGCGTTAGTGCTGGACGCGCCACACCACCACCCGCCGCCGCCGCCGCAGTTGGCTAGAGCGAGGCTGCATGCGGCGCAGGACATACTGAAGGGACCGCTGGGAGAGGATCCAGGTACGATATTGTCACAGGTGGCCCTAATGTCATCCTGGGCTGAGGTAACCCGCGAAGTATGCGGCGCTCTAGGCGCCAGCGAGGCAGCGCGTGCGGCCGCGTTAGTGCTGGACGCGCCACACCACCACCCGCCGCCGCCGCCGCAGTTGGCTAGAGCGAGGCTGCATGCGGCGCAGGACATACTGAAGGGACCGCTGGGAGAGGATCCAGGTACGATATTGTCACAGGTGGCCCTAATGTCATCCTGGGCTGAGGTAACCCGCGAAGTATGCGGCGCTCTAGGCGCCAGCGAGGCAGCGCGTGCGGCCGCGTTAGTGCTGGACGCGCCACACCACCACCCGCCGCCGCCGCCGCAGTTGGCTAGAGCGAGGCTGCATGCGGCGCAGGACATACTGAAGGGACCGCTGGGAGAGGATCCAGGTACGATATTGTCACAGGTGGCCCTAATGTCATCCTGGGCTGAGGTAACCCGCGAAGTATGCGGCGCTCTAGGCGCCAGCGAGGCAGCGCGTGCGGCCGCGTTAGTGCTGGACGCGCCACACCACCACCCGCCGCCGCCGCCGCAGTTGGCTAGAGCGAGGCTGCATGCGGCGCAGGACATACTGAAGGGACCGCTGGGAGAGGATCCAGGTACGATATTGTCACAGGTGGCCCTAATGTCATCCTGGGCTGAGGTAACCCGCGAAGTATGCGGCGCTCTAGGCGCCAGCGAGGCAGCGCGTGCGGCCGCGTTAGTGCTGGACGCGCCACACCACCACCCGCCGCCGCCGCCGCAGTTGGCTAGAGCGAGGCTGCATGCGGCGCAGGACATACTGAAGGGACCGCTGGGAGAGGATCCAGGTACGATATTGTCACAGGTGGCCCTAATGTCATCCTGGGCTGAGGTAACCCGCGAAGTATGCGGCGCTCTAGGCGCCAGCGAGGCAGCGCGTGCGGCCGCGTTAGTGCTGGACGCGCCACACCACCACCCGCCGCCGCCGCCGCAGTTGGCTAGAGCGAGGCTGCATGCGGCGCAGGACATACTGAAGGGACCGCTGGGAGAGGATCCAGGTACGATATTGTCACAGGTGGCCCTAATGTCATCCTGGGCTGAGGTAACCCGCGAAGTATGCGGCGCTCTAGGCGCCAGCGAGGCAGCGCGTGCGGCCGCGTTAGTGCTGGACGCGCCACACCACCACCCGCCGCCGCCGCCGCAGTTGGCTAGAGCGAGGCTGCATGCGGCGCAGGACATACTGAAGGGACCGCTGGGAGAGGATCCAGGTACGATATTGTCACAGGTGGCCCTAATGTCATCCTGGGCTGAGGTAACCCGCGAAGTATGCGGCGCTCTAGGCGCCAGCGAGGCAGCGCGTGCGGCCGCGTTAGTGCTGGACGCGCCACACCACCACCCGCCGCCGCCGCCGCAGTTGGCTAGAGCGAGGCTGCATGCGGCGCAGGACATACTGAAGGGACCGCTGGGAGGGGATCCAGGTCTGATATATAAATGATCTAAAAAATAACATGAGACATCAATGATGTTCACAGCAATAAGGTAGATTTTGGTTTATCGGGATTTGTAAGTAAAATAGACGTGTATTTGGTAAGGAGATTTATTTTTTACTAAACGTTACAATGGACTGTACGCTCAGTTACGCATCGATAGCTAGAAGTATACATACGTGCATTCATAAGTTACTACTTGCTTAAACAAATGATGATACTACTAATGCAATCTAGTAACAATTTAGTGAACTGCATGCTTAAACTGTTTATTGAACATTGATTCTCTTAAATATAAATAGTCGCTGATATCAAATATTTAGCTTTATTGAGATTTATGTTATCATCACATACACCCTTGAAGGCAGGATCTGGACTCAAATGTTAAGCTTCTTCTTCTTTAGGGAGTAGATTGTTATTTCAAAACGAGGTTCACATTACAGTGTCGGGGTGTATCGTGGCGCGGGATACACCAATCAAACGAATCTATTTAAGCCTTCTTCATATCATCAACAACTACAGCCGTAGCCAATCAAATGCGTCAGAAGGTGCCACAACATGACACAACATAATAATTTGACCCCGGCTTAAGCAAAAGCAATTCCTGCATGGATATCACCTATGGTTGGATGACAGCAATACATTGTTTTATCTTGTTTTCCAGAGGCAAGAAACATCATCCTTACCACCGCCTGCCACCACTTACGAGTTCACCTGGCTCGCCGCGATGAGCTCTCACAATGCGCCGAAATGATCGGTGAATTAGTGGCTTTACTGTGGAAGAAATATGACCCTGACAGGCCTATTGAAGACGATGAACTGGACCCAGACGTGGATGTGCTGTGTTTGAACACCTTAGACGTACTGGTGGAGACTGTACTGCATCTGATTGGAGGGAATTCTCCTGTACTTGTAAGTGTTATTTTTAGGAGCCACTGCTGTGCCCCTGCAGGGCAATTCTTCTCTGCTTCCACTTTCCTTCACTTTTTTTCCTTCCTCCTTTCACGATCAAAGGATTGGCCCAAAATTGAAGAGGAATGCTCCTTCAATTTTGGATCAGATCTTTGGAAAGGAGTTCAGCTCATACCGCCATCTCTTTCTGGTCCAGCCGCGTTGTCGATTTGCTTGTTGCTGTGTGGGATCCTTAAAAAATGTACGGTTATACACCGCGTGTTTAATATACGCAGTGTACATGTACAACCGGTAAGGAAGGTTGAGTAAGTTTTTTTATAATCTTTCTGCTGCTAGGAATCAGGCGTGCGTAATTTGCTCGCATCTGTACCGTTCCGCTATTTGGGGTCATTCATTTCATTACATTTTTTTGTGGTTTTCTGCTCAGGGTTCAATGGTAGCCGGTCTCCTGGGCGTGATGGAACTGCTGAAGCCAGTCCACTACCAACGACTGTGGAGTCATCTCGCGCCTCACCCGCATGACCGCAAACCTTTGAAGGACTTCCTGATGAGAGCCTTCTTAGTGTTCCGCCATCTTATTGAACAGGACGTAAGTATGATAATACTACTTATTTAAAAGCTTCGTGAAACAGAGTAAGCACCTTTCAGATGTATCTCTTATTGCTCTTATTGCTTCAAAACGAATGACTATCCGATTTACTTCTCTGAGCCACGGACTGTATTTCCTTACTATTGCGTCTCATATCTTTCATAATTGTAATTTGTAAATGATAGCAATAAGAACAAGAAATAAGAAAAAGCGAACATTTATTTGAATGCTAGATTTTTGTACACAAATGTTCAACGAGACCATCTTTATTCATTAATTGGCATTTAAATTAAACGTAGTCTTTACCGTCTTACATATAAACTATGTTTAAAAGCTTTTTGTATTTGTTTAGGTCTTCCCAGCCGACTGGATGGTGTTACGAGTACAAAGCTGTAAAGTTCTGCTCTCTGCACTACAAGATCTCGCTCAACCGTTACTTGAAAGGTTCCTAGGAGATGAACCGCCACAGTTTGATTCGCAGGTATGTCATGCATTGCCAGCAAGGTTTAATTTGGAATGGACGCCGTCGTTAAATAACGGATATTCGACTCACTCTTCTCAGTATAGACACTTTTTCCCGTGATCAAAGTAGGTTATATTGTAACACCAGCGGACTCACGCTAGTGCTACTTATTGATATTATTATAAAACAAAACTATGTTTATGGTTTAAACTTCATAATATATGTGGCATCTGCCTTCAATGAACGTTGGAACCGGAGTCCCCAAAAGAAAACAAAACATATTTCTATATGGGAACTAATTTTTTGAGCTGTTGTTTATATATTCGAGATGTTATTATGATCAGTTAGAAAACATATTGAGCAGTTATTTAATTTACTGGCGGTTGATTAATTATTGCGACAGTAAAACATGGACAGTAATAAAAAATCAATTAGTCTGTTATTTTATCATACAATGTCAATTCTAAAAATAATCAACCGCCATTAATTGAATAACTTCTCAATATATTTTCCAACTGATCATAATAACATCTCGAATATTTAANGGCCGCGTTAGTGCTGGACGCGCCACACCACCACCCGCCGCCGCCGCCGCAGTTGGCTAGAGCGAGGCTGCATGCGGCGCAGGACATACTGAAGGGACCGCTGGGAGAGGATCCAGGTACGATATTGTCACAGGTGGCCCTAATGTCATCCTGGGCTGAGGTAACCCGCGAAGTATGCGGCGCTCTAGGCGCCAGCGAGGCAGCGCGTGCGGCCGCGTTAGTGCTGGACGCGCCACACCACCACCCGCCGCCGCCGCCGCAGTTGGCTAGAGCGAGGCTGCATGCGGCGCAGGACATACTGAAGGGACCGCTGGGAGGGGATCCAGGTCTGATATATAAATGATCTAAAAAATAACATGAGACATCAATGATGTTCACAGCAATAAGGTAGATTTTGGTTTATCGGGATTTGTAAGTAAAATAGACGTGTATTTGGTAAGGAGATTTATTTTTTACTAAACGTTACAATGGACTGTACGCTCAGTTACGCATCGATAGCTAGAAGTATACATACGTGCATTCATAAGTTACTACTTGCTTAAACAAATGATGATACTACTAATGCAATCTAGTAACAATTTAGTGAACTGCATGCTTAAACTGTTTATTGAACATTGATTCTCTTAAATATAAATAGTCGCTGATATAAAATATTTAGCTTTATTGAGATTTATGTTATCATCACATACACCCTTGAAGGCAGGATCTGGACTCAAATGTTAAGCTTCTTCTTCTTTAGGGAGTAGATTGTTATTTCAAAACGAGGTTCACATTACAGTGTCGGGGTGTATCGTGGCGCGGGATACACCAATCAAACGAATCTATTTAAGCCTTCTTCATATCATCAACAACTACAGCCGTAGCCAATCAAATGCGTCAGAAGGTGCCACAACATGACACAACATAATAATTTGACCCCGGCTTAAGCAAAAGCAATTCCTGCATGGATATCACCTATGGTTGGATGAAAGCAATACATTGTTTTATCTTGTTTTCCAGAGGCAAGAAACATCATCCTTACCACCGCCTGCCACCACTTACGAGTTCACCTGGCTCGCCGCGATGAGCTCTCACAATGCGCCGAAATGATCGGTGAATTAGTGGCTTTACTGTGGAAGAAATATGACCCTGACAGGCCTATTGAAGACGATGAACTGGACCCAGACGTGGATGTGCTGTGTTTGAACACCTTAGACGTACTGGTGGAGACTGTACTGCATCTGATTGGAGGGAATTCTCCTGTACTTGTAAGTGTTATTTTTAGGAGCCACTGCTGTGCCCCTGCAGGGCAATTCTTCTCTGCTTTCACTTTCCTTCACTTTTTTTCCTTCCTCCTTTTACTATCAAAGGATTAGCCCAAAATTGAAGAGGAATGCTCCTTCAATTTTGGATCAGATCTTTGGGAAGGAGTTCAGCTCATACCGCCATCTCTTTCTGGTCCAGCCGCGTTGTCGATTTGCTTGTTGCTGTGTGGGATCCTTAAAAAATGTACGGTTATACACCGCGTGTTTAATATACGCAGTGTACATGTACAACCGGTAAGGAAGGTCGAGTAAGTTTTTTTATAATCTTTCTGCTGCTAGGAATCAGGTGTGCGTAATTTGCTCGCATCTGTACCGTTCCGCTATTTGGGGTCATTAATTTCATTACATTTTTTTGTGGTTTTCTTCTCAGGGTTCAATGGTAGCCGGTCTCCTGGGCGTGATGGAACTGCTGAAGCCAGTCCACTACCAACGACTGTGGAGTCATCTCGCGCCTCACCCGCATGACCGCAAACCTTTGAAGGACTTCCTGATGAGAGCCTTCTTAGTGTTCCGCCATCTTATTGAACAGGACGTAAGTATGATAATACTACTTATTTAAAAGCTTCGTGAAACAGAGTAAGCACCTTTCAGATGTATCTCTTATTGCTCTTATTGCTTCAAAACGAATGACTATCCGATTTACTTCTCTGAGCCACGGACTGTATTTCCTTACTATTGCGTCTCATATCTTTCATAATTGTAATTTGTAAATGATAGCAATAAGAACAAGAAATAAGAAAAAGCGAACATTTATTTGAATGCTAGATTTTTGTACACAAATGTTCAACGAGACCATCTTTATTCATTAATTGGCATTTAAATTAAACGTAGTCTTTACCGTCTTACATATAAACTATGTTTAAAAGCTTTTTGTATTTGTTTAGGTCTTCCCAGCCGACTGGATGGTGTTACGAGTACAAAGCTGTAAAGTTCTGCTCTCTGCACTACAAGATCTCGCTCAACCGTTACTTGAAAGGTTCCTAGGAGATGAACCGCCACAGTTTGATTCGCAGGTATGTCATGCATTGCCAGCAAGGTTTAATTTGGAATGGACGCCGTCGTTAAATAACGGATATTCGACTCACTCTTCTCAGTATAGACACTTTTTCCCGTGATCAAAGTAGGTTATATTGTAACACCAGCGGACTCACGCTAGTGCTACTTATTGATATTATTATAAAACAAAACTATGTTTATGGTTTAAACTTCATAATATATGTGGCATCTGCCTTCAATGAACGTTGGAACCGGAGTCCCCAAAAGAAAACAAAACATATTTCTATATGGGAACTAATTTTTTGAGCTGTTGTTTATATATTCGAGATGTTATTATGATCAGTT
>NDFZ01001797.1:0-15124 GCA_002192655.3 Mamestra configurata | reverse complement strand
CTGAATCCGGTTTGACTGAAAACCGACCCCAATATAGTTGGGAAAAGGCTAGGCAGATGATGACCGAGATTCCTCCGTGCCTCGGAAGACAAGTTAAGCTGTTGATCCCGGCTGTCATTTAAACATCTTTGAAAGTCGTTACGAGTTGTCAGAAGTCAGAAAATTAACATCAGTCTTGTCAAAGAGTATAGTGTTACCCTGTTACTAGGTTTAAGGTCAGATAAGCAGTAAAAGTCAAAGTCGCTCAAAGGTCAAAGGACGCATAGTTCGAAATCAAGTTTTTTGATTGATTGATTGATTGAAAGTAAAATACCGGTACTCAGCTGCATCTGGTTAGACTGGCATACGACAGATTGATGGAGTCAGACCTTCTGCGTCTAATTTGTTTTGTGTCTTACCTTTAAAATCTATAGTATTAATGGTACTAATTGGCCTATTGATTTTGGTACCAATTTACTTCCTTTGAATTGATAATTATTGGGTTAAGTACCTACAAATTTAGTTGCTAATTAAGGACTGACAACTGCGAGAAGTAATCGTCTGTGATTTGAATATTGACATGTAAATAGTCTATCTGCCTTTCAATTAGAAGTTTTATTTTGTTTTAAATTGTTTCGTTTTCTGTGAAAAGATTTTGAAATAAAGTTAGCTTGTCGTTCGCCCATGTACCACTAATTGTACATAAAGTTTAAATAAATAAATATATTAATCTTTCAGTCGCCCAAAGCCCATGGGCTGGTTACGAACCGACACGGGTTTCCTCTATAAACATTACCAATTATAATAAAATTAGCTTTTGCCCGCGACTTCGTACGCGCATATCTCGTTTGTCCCGTTCCCGTATAACTTGCAAAATTAATTTTCCAAATCCGACTGCTAGTTACAGAGATTAGCGCGTTTAAACAAACAAACAAACTCTCCAGCTTTATCATATTAGTATATATAGATTCCACACAAATACTGAACTAGAAAATAAACCCAAAACTATTACAATTTAGCTAGATTAAATTAAAAGTTTTCCCGCTTGCATGGATTAGTACAGTTTGGCACCAACAGATGGCGTTAGTTTAAATTGAACGAGCTCTTGGACCACCTGTGAAAACAGTTAGGATGGAGTTAGGATGGTAGTTAAAGTATTTAAGGATTATGAACGGATGGACCAAACTTTGTGAAGTGGACGGATGAACACTAAAATGCAGTGGGTTTTAGCATATTGATTTTGGGAAGGATATTGTGCTTGCCATGAGCGAAAACTATGTAGGTATGTTCATTCGATTTAGCTACAGTAGTACATGGGTTAGTTCATAGGAATATATTTATTAATAATCGGTTAAAAGTTAGACGTAAAGTGTTACCTACCATAACTATACACTAGATCCTTTAAAAGTCACGCTTGTCGCAAATATATTTTTTTTCTTCCTTATTCCACGATACAGGGTATCCTAGTTTGGGGTCTAGGGCTACTTAGGTTCCCGTTTTGCGCCCATTGGCGCCAGGCTCGAGTTTGACCGCGATTTGCCTGATAGAAAGCGAGGGTGATTCACGTTCGCCTAGAAGTAACCTATTCACTCTCCACTCCCTAGGATAAGATTCTTTGCCTTATTGACATTTCTTGGATACAAGTGTGTATTTATATAACAAATCAAATTATTTTAGCTAGTATGTAATATACCTAATAGATCAAATAAAACAACAACTTCTAAACATACCGCATCATTGGTAAACCACGCGTATGTAAGAGTATTAATAACCCAAAAACCTTTTTTACAAAAAAAATACAACAGACTTCCAAATAAAAAAAAAAACACTACATAGTACTTTTTTTTTTATTTATTTAATATGGGTCTGCTCTTGACTCTAGTCTAGGTCATAGATGACAAAAACAAAGTCGACGATGGAGCGAGCTTACCCAGAAGAAGCCTGTTCACTCTAATTTTGAAGAGATTAGGGTTGTATGCGTTCGGAAACACAGACGCAGGCAGAGAGTTCCACTCCTTTGCTGTGCGCATTATAAACGTACGGTGTTTTTGGTTGTTTCTTTGGATTTTAACACCGACTTCCGAAATTAAAGTTGTGTTATACTTTGTAGTTTTTTTTTTATTTGGAAGTCGGTTGAATTTTTTTGTAAAAAAGTTTTTTATTTCGCAGTTTTTAGTGGTACGCCACACCCTTAACCACTGGAAAGTCACAGGAAAGCAAAACACGTAATTTCGTTTACTTATTTGGATGATATATTCTCTATTTCCTCCAGTTATTTTGATTTAAAAACCAAACTACTAAACCAATTTTGATGAAGTTTATATGGGACCAATCGGAACATATACCCTTTCACATGAAATATAAATTTTTCAAATCGGTTCATAAATGACTGAGATATGAGGTAACAAACATAAAATATAAAAATAAAATAAAAAAATACAACCGAATTGAGAATCACCTCCTTTTTTTGAAGTCGGTTAAAAAGAAATGCTTGCATGCAATATTCAATATGCGTTGGACTGATTCTTGCCAACCTAAAAATGTAGCTTTTTTAAGTGCAATGTGTTATTGCTATGTGCAATCCAACACCACTCATTAATATGACCACACAGTTCAGCTACAATTTATGTATAGATGTGCCCGCGACTTTTCCCGCGTGGAATAGTGTCTTTGGGTAGCATTTTTAATTATTAAGGCTAATTATGTATTTTACAAATAAGACATACGTGAGCTGATGAGCTATTTGCACTGTTTCACTGCAAAGAGCTTATTAAATTATTTAAGAATATAAGTTTAGTACATAAGGGCGCTCCTCCCNGCCCCCGCGCGGCTGCACAGCGCTCATTGTGTACGGCGTGGTGCTTGGCAAGTTTCTTACTCGCGTTAACTTCAGTTTCACATTTTGTAATGACTCCGTTTATGTTACATCTCTTGTCGCAAACCTTACATATTTCCATACAAACTTTCATCCCCTATTCCCTATTGTTATTTTACACCCTTGAGGGTAAAACTTTTACAAACTATGAATGTCATATTAATTTATATCGAATCAACAGCCTAAAAAATAAGTTACAACTTTTCATCCCCCCCTTTCAACCCTTTTTTTGCATAAAAAGTAGTGTCTATGTCCTTTCTCAGGCTCTAGACTATCTGTGTACCAAATTTAAATCGGTTCAGTAGTTTTGGCGTGAAAGCGCGACAGACAGACAGAGTTACTTTCACATTAATAATATTAATTAAAAAAAAACATTAATATGAGTATATAAGAAAGGATTTGTATGTATAATATAGTATGACGGAATGTGTCTCGCATCAGAAATTTATGTAACATCTTTTTACCACATTTTTAGCAAATAAAACATACTAATAAAGTGAATTTCACCCGCTACTGCGTCGTCGGAACACGATAAAACATGCATGTGCTTGTTTTAACGAGTGGCACGTGTTCGTAGTTATACTTTACACGTGCATTGCCGTGTTTTGGTAATGTAAAGGGTACTTTGCTTTGTTTTGCGCAGAATCCTTTGAGCCATTGAGTTGAATCTGTTAGGGTTATTTTTATCTCTAGGTGCTACAGTTAATTACATTTTTGTGCGCATAACTTGACAACGTTATGGGAACAGCTGCTTTGTCATTTTTGTTTTTTTTTTTTAGTTAATCAGGCCAGGCTGCATACTACACTAGGCGTGTGCCTCNCAGGCCAGGCTGCATACTATACTAGGCGTGTGCCTCATATAACTTTTCAGGTCAGAAAAAATTAAGAACATTCGTGCAAACTCTCACCTCTTCTAAGTATATCTAATCTATCCTTCATTATAATATTGCTCGCCTTCGTTGTTTAAGAAATTATTACAGGCTGTGTTTAGTTAAGGCCGTGTGTTGTTTTTTTGAAGCAGTTTTGTAGTAGGTATTAGTATACCTGTCCATTTTAGGGGATGGACGGCGTCGCCGAGGCGGGCCCAGATAGTGTAGTCAATAAGTGCGCTTTTTCCACTTTTTTTAGCACTCTCGGAAAAATATGAATGACGTATCATTCGATTCGAAATATTACGAAGATGATTATTGCAAAAAAAAAGTTTTTTCTATGATTATAATTTTTTTTTTAATATTTCAACTACTTACGTAAATTGTTGAAAAAAAACTGAAAAAAAATATTTTTCAAATTTTCCAACGGGGATCTATTCTGAAGCCTTTTAAGAATAGCTCCATTGAAGGAAAAACCAGCCCTCGGGTTCGAAGCGGCGCAGGAGAAGAGTGAACAAAATATCTACACCTACTTTACCGATAAATAACGTCAATAGAAGTCCTTATTCCTTGACAGTTAATGCGAGATATAAAAGTATTTGTGGTGCTTTTATATCTTTAGCTTACTTTACTTAACTCAATACTTCAAGGTTCAGCCATGAAAAACAACTGAATATCGGATACTATTTAGGTATATTTTTCTCCACAAATGACTTTGTTACCCCTAATAAAAAATATTAGTTTGTTTTTGTATGGAAATCTCAAGAGATATCAAAAGTAGGTGCTCCATTTGGATTGAATCGTCTTATTTGACCTTTAAGGTGTGTCAAGAAAAAGGTCTGTGACCCAGCCTTCGATTTGATTGAGGCAATTATATTAATGTGTTTATTTGCATACAAATTCAATTACATTTTCATTTCTTAAAAAAATATTGTTGTGTAAATAAAAAATTGCTTAAAGTTTATTTAAGTAAACAGAATGTTTCGACAAATGTATCGAAAATATTCTGTCTGTAGCTAATTCCACAGTAAGAATAATTATATAGTACCTACTACCTAAGGGTCATCATTAAACTAGAATTGCTGATAGTAATAATATACTCTTTGAAAATTCAAATGACGCCATGACGCTTGAAGCCATTGATAAAAAACATGTGGGGCAGTCTTTGGAGACTGTAGATAGAAGTGAAAACTAAGTAACTTGTGAATTGTACGTCGAACTATTAGACTATTATTTTTGAATTTGGAAAGCGTTTGGTGAAGATGACGCGAGTTCCATGATTTTTTTTCACCCAAAAAGTGCACATATATACACCATATTTATACATATAGCTCATGGAAAGCGTTCGGTGACGATGACGCGAGTTCCATGATTTGTGTTCACCCAAAAAGTGCACATATATACACAGTATACACTTATCTTATGGAAAGCGTTCGGTGACGATGACGCAAGTTCCATGATTGTTGTTCACCCAAAAAGTGCTCAACGCGCCTAAAGAAGATTTCACTTCAAAAATTTTAATATTCATTCTCCTAACACTGTTACTCTTAGTGTCTTTTCATACGTGCCGATTGCCGGGTAGCCGGTGCGGACTGACCGGTATCATATTAAGCTTAATACGAGACGATTTTGTATCCAGTAGCGTCTCTCGACCGTCAACGCGAGTATAGTCGTGTTGAACTACGTATACCATTGTAACTGGGTGACTGGCCGCCGCGCCGGCCGGTGCGTATGAAAGCATGTTGTGCGTCGTCCATACACGACTGCACGTTCGCAAACCGGTAGGCGGCGACCGGACGTAGAGTGGTGGATCCGGCGTGTATCCGGCGATCGCTTGCTGGACAAAAAATTACGGTACGTGTGAAAGCTAACGTAAATGCTATACACTTCGCCGGCACGTATGAAAAGGCACTTACAGTTGTATGAAACCGCATATCTTGTGCCATAACATTGCTTAATAAAGCGGCGTATTCATAGGAAGCGTTGGAAACAGGCGTAATCTGTGCAACATTTTTGCTACATGTTTGCTTGCAAAAACAAAGTGGAGCGCGTGGCTAATAGCAGTGCGGCGCTCGCTGAAGTCGGTGTGTCGTTGGGTGATCGTCAGTGATCGGATAATCAGGCACTATTATATACCTAAAATTCACTTTTATTCCCACGAAAGTATAATACGGACATGCTTTTCAGAATCCGGATCCCGGAATCGTTCGAAATTCCTGAGATTGCAATTCATACAAAATATATGTAGTTAGAACTTGTTGTGAACTCTCTTTAGATAAAGCTTTTTATGGGTATTCCATTTGTTTCGAATAAAATAAAGATCAAAAAAGAATCAAAATAACCACTGCTATAATTTCATTAAGTTTGTTATAGTTGTTTTTAAAAAATTGTTGAATGCGGGAACCCGGTATTACTTATATATAGAAAGGTACTTATGTACATATTATTCTTTCACGGGAAGAAGTTTAGGTATATAAACGCCCGATTATCCGATCACTGGTGAGCATCCACATCCACACACGTCATCCTGTTGTGCCTGTCATTTGTACATCTTTGACAACGTTACGGATAGTCAGAAACCAGAAAATCTGACACCAGTCTTGCCAAGGGGTATCGTGTTACCAATTTACTGGGTTGTGAAGGCTAGCTCGACCATGGTTCCATGTAAAATAGTGATACTCCGCTGCATCCGGTCAGACTGGAACACGACCCCAACAAGGTTGAGAAATGGCTAGGCAGTTAATAATAATAATAATATTTTGGGACAACTCACACACGGTCATCCGATCCCAAACAAGGCAGAGCCTGTGCTATGGCAACCAGACAACTGATAAACATACTTATATATTTCTAAATACACACATATTATAGACAAATTACACCCAGACACAGAACAAATGATCATGCTCATCACACAAAGATTTGTCCTGGGTGGGAATCGAGCCCACGACCTCCGGCTTACCAGTCAGGATCACTAACAACTCGACCAACAGGCCAGTCAAAATTGACCAAAAGTCGGTTGAATTGTTTGAAAAAAAAACTTGTTATTAAAATACTAATAAATAAAATGTTTATTTGTACACATAGGAAAACATACATGAGTACACAAGGATTAAGGAAATATTGTAAAATAGAGTCACATTAAATGGCGAACTGATGCCTCATAAACTAGGCCAAAAGCCTGTGTCTTAGAAGTCAATGTTCCTCCAGTTATAATTTCATACAACCGGTATTAATTGTCGTGCAAGTACAAATAGTTACAAAAACATCAATTAAACAAACACGCCTTACTTTAAATACCGTATTAGTTTTATTAAGAGACAATGGTAATAAGATTCTCGATTTCGTCATAGACAAGCGTGACCTAGAACAATGTTGGTCAATGTTTTTTTCTATGAATACGACACTGCTTTAAAACACCAACGTGCCAAAATGATTAAAACCGCACAATTACGTAGCTGCTAGTAATATTATGCAAGCGCTACTTAATTTAGCACAATATGCAAAACAGGCTGAAACTCTTCAAGAAAACTTCGCGAGTAAATTCAATAGAAGGCCGGCAAACATTTATTAATGTCCGAACAAACTGCTAAGGCGCCGGTTGAATTTGCAAGTATTAGATAAAACCTTTGCTCTTTTCAGTTAAAGTACACGAGGCAAAATAAATAGGTATGCAGAGTACATCTATCATCAACAGATCTGAGCCGAGAGGGGTTCTGGAGGGTGACCTTGTATCAGAAGATAGAGCGTTGGAAGGCTACCCACAAGGTGAAGCGGTAACCTGGTGAAGGCCGCTGGAACCCGCTGCTGTATGCAAGACGCACACGAACGGTCGATGTGGCGACACTTGGCGGAGACCTATGTTCAACAGTGGACGTCTTTCGGCTGAAATGATGATATGATGGTGATAAGAAAACCGAGACGCTTCAGCGACTACTGCCTAGATATGGCATTGTCAAAATCTTCCATACAAATCATACGCGTCAGTGAAATAGAATCATAAATTATGAATATTGAATTATATTTTTTTTAGATATCGCATATGCTGAGATAGGGACCATTTTGGCCTCGCACAGATGTTTGTTAGTCTATATTTAATTTTAATTATATATTACTGTTTAGTTGTTAATTTATTTTACTATTTTGTTTGTCTTGTTCGAGTTCCAAATAAACATTTATCTTTCTTTATTTTTTTCTTTCTAATCATACCCATATTATATTGATCACGATGGAGCTCGCATTTAACCACTGTTTCATCTGATGGTAAGCGTTGGATGATGCGGCACAATGCGTACAAATAACTTATTCACTCTGGACGAAAAGACCCCAGGTTGTAGATATCACGAATATTACCAGTTAAGACGGAGAAGCTGTAAATTTGCTTGATATATACGTTTAGTAATAACTGGATTATTTTGTTATTATTTTCATTGGCACACTTCCTCGACGCTTTCAAATGAAAAGTATGGAATGGATAGACTGTGTGACAGATGTTATGGCTATAAAGAGGGGTGACAACTAGAAGACAAATAAGAAACAGGAAAATTCAGAGTTTTGCCAACCCCAAAAAATATGGTATTTAAGGAAAATGCTTTCACAGGCAAAATATCGGCAGGTCTGTTCAAGATATACATACTATATAAAGGCGTATAGTGTCCAGTATACTAAACTATTTTGCCATGAGTACTTTCAAGAAAATTATGTACACAATCTGAATAAATTGTAGCAAAAGAACTTTATTCTGTTAGCATATCGTTCGGCGAGAGGTTTGGTGTTCATTGTTCTGTTATAGGCTTTACAAAACAAAATAGTTAATGTATTGGGTTTTATTTACATGTCAGCAGGACAAATACTACCACAAGTTGAATGGTTATGCATTTTTGTTAAAACTGACTAAACTTTTTTTTAAATTACTTGTTGACATTGCGTGATTGGCTGGCTTAGCCCTTGGACAGAGGATTAGCATTGCTATACGACATGACAATATCACCAGTCTTTTGAGTATATGCAGATACAATGCAGAAAGCTGAAAGGGAACCGCTTATCTTGGTATGGTCATGTGATGAGGAGGGATGAAATGCATGTAACTAAAAGAGTTATGAATATGAATGAGGATGGATGGACAGGGAGAGGGAAGCAAAAGAAAAGATGGATTAAATGAAAAGGGATGTGGAAGTGAGAGCGTGACGGCTGAAAGTGCAGAATGGAAGAAAAAAAAATGTGTTGCGCCGACCCCAAATAACATTGGATAAAGGCAGGAAGATGACGATGATGATCATGATGATGATGATGATAATGATGATGATGGTGATGGTGATGATTATAATGATGATGATGGTGATGGTGATGGTGATGATGAAGATAATAAATGTTTCTTAATACGTGGGATATTTTAAGAAACACTTCTAGACCCTGATACGCAGACTGTTCTTCTAGAGATCCTTTATCAAACATTTATAAACAAACAATTTTCTAACTCTAAAATATGTTTAGAACTTCAGACTTCTGTTTGCAGTGTAGCCACTAACACAAGCTATCTGTAATAAGTTGTGGTAGGAGTATGAACTGAACTATTGTAAAACAAACCCACTTTTATGAACTAGTAAAGTCTAACACAATTATTAAGTTTCGATCTCGGGACTTTCCGCCACAACTTCGACTTTATTGTCAGTGTCAAGAATGTTCCAGAACTATAGAACAGCTGTGAACTGGGGTGTTAGTGTGTTAGTTTATGTTTCGATTAAAACGATAACTATTTACGAACTGTAATTTGCACGTACAGAGCTTATTATATATATTTTGTTAAAACGTTGCCCCACACTAGGAATTTCTCCTGTATCGTGGGTGCGTTTACAAACGTACAAACTCACATACACAAAAAGCCAGACCTGGAACAACTATCTGTAGGCCATACAAATATTTGTTCAGTGCGGGAATCGAACCCGCGACACGCACCGCTGTAGTCCAGCTCAACCAATGCGCCAACCGTGTCGTCAATATTATGAAAGCATGAGTAGGTTAACGTTTATTGTCAAGACGTTAAACAACAAATTAACTTAACATTTAGCAATGATATTCATCATTTGTTTAAAGTTTTCTCGTTGTTAGCAAGTAATTTAATGAATATAAAAAAAAAACAAGCTTTTATATCAACGAGCTAAAGAAAATCGTGTGTGCACTGTTGACGTTGAGGAGTTGCTTTGTCTGAAGCCGACCTTCGATGGAGAATAGTTATCATAAAAAAATATTGTTATCAAAACTGAACCAACAACGTGGAAGATCTCAAAACTGTAGGATAATTCAGTGGTTCGAATTCAGCTTGCAAGATTTGACCTAAACAAACTTACAAACATTGCTAGTTGAATAAAATCTTGAAAAATGACAAATACTTAACCTACGTTGAAAAATACCATTCCCTGAATATTAAGAAAAAAAAATCTCACGACAAATTTGAGCAAATAAAATATCTTTGAGAGATTATTACTACCTATATAACTGGGAATGTGTCCAGTATCCACACTAGGTACTAGGTAGGTAGGTATTAGTATATAGTCTTGTTTCCCAAACAATCTTCTAAATGAGCAATATTGCCCAGAAAAAGTCAACATGGCGCTCAAGGCAATATCAACATTGGTCGGGTGTAATATCAATATTGCAGCGGTAGAGATAGTCAATCACTGTCTTGAACTCGGTTAAATCCGGATAGAGTTGAACTGAATACTCAAAGGGTAGAAACGTCTAAGGGAGAGGCCACACGATGCGGTGCGGCTCCGATGCGGCGCCTGAGCGATGCCGCTGCGGTGAAATATATATATGCGTCGCAGACCGCAGATGTAGTTATGTATTAGACCAAGTAATTATTAATTAAACTAACAGATGGCGCTAGGCTCCTTCAATTATTTGAAAATAAAAATGATTACATAACAATTTCGACAATGTTGTTTCGTCTCGAGTCTCGAACTGAAAGTCCCGGGACTCGCGATAACTAAAATTACGAAAATCCCGGGGCTTCCAGACACAAGACGTCCCGGGTCCCAAACCCTAGCAGCCATTTTAAAAACGCTTGAACAATGTTTATTTATTTTTAATCAAGTGCCTAAATACAAAAAGTTCATGATTTTATCTTTAATAATGATGGCCTCCCATTGAAACTTTCATCCCCTATTTTAATACTTTCAGCCCTTTTCTCACGACAAAAGGTAGCCCATTTCCAGAAGGACATACGTACCAAAATTCATCAAAATGGATTCAGCGGTTTAGGCGTGAAAGCGTACTAGACACAGACAACAGTACGACAGAGTTACTTTCGCAATTTATAATATTAGTATGGATTTGTAGGGGTTATAAACTCTTGATAAATATTATGACGTTCACAAAATCTTGACGACGTCAATAGCTCTATTCATCAGGTCCAAAATTGGTTTACGGCAAACAACTTGGTTAAAAAAAAAAACCTAAGTGTATTAGATTTTCTTTACCTATAAATGTTACCGATAAATGTTAAAAGTAGCGAATGTGACATCATATTGAATGGAGAAAAACTGGAGTTCATTAATCAGACGGTTTTCCTAGGTATCACATTGGACGAGAAATTACAATGGGGGCCTCATATAACATCTCTTGCGGGTCGTCTAAGCTCAGCCGCGTATGCTGTTAGAAAGATAAGACAGTTAACAGACGTAGAAACCGCACGTTTGGTCTACTTTAGTTACTTTCACAGCATTATGTCGTACGGTATTTTGCTGTGGGGTCGGGCTGCTGACATTGAATCCATATTTATTTTACAAAAGAGAGCTGTCAGAGCCCTTTATAATCTGCGTCACCGTGATTCTCTTAAGGAAATCTTTAAAAAGATTAATATTATGACAGTCCCTTGCCAATTCATTTATGAAAATATTATGTATACGCGGAAAAATCGACATCTTTTTAGTAAAATTAGTGATAGGCATAATTTTAATGCTAGAAATAAAGACAAATTAGATCAACCATTTTTTAGATTAGCTAAAGTCCACACTTCTTTCATGGAATATTGTGTTAAATGTTACAACAAAATACCTTCTGACATATTAGAACTAAATGAAGGAAAATTTAAAACTTATGTTAAAAGTACACTTTGTAAACAAGCGTATTACAATTTAGAAGATTACATTCAAGATAAAAATGCTTGGAAACCTGCTGGTCCTGCTCCATAGGACAATCAAGGGTGTAGACAAAATCAAACTGGTTGATTTATGAATTAACTTTATAGATATACTGTTTCTTTTTTGTGTTTTTATTTTTCTGTTGACTCACACACTGTTTAATTAATGGTTCCAATGTTTGTAAATATGTGAGTACCATTTACCTAAATATCTTTAGAAAATGAATAAGTTTACCTCTGCTGGTGATCTTAAGTAGCATACTCTGGGTGCCTCCATATTAAATTATTTTTTGTATACCAAATTTTGTAAAATCATTATTTGAAAAGAGTAACTATGGAGTTTCTTGTCCGTTCTTCTCCATAAGGATCTACCTTTCCGAATGGACAGCAGTCACTTTATTAATGTAACATTTTTTTTTTTTACTGAACTGTAAACGATGACGTTCAAAAGTGCCGTTTAATGGCCTAATTGAAATAAACGTTTTGACTTTGACTTTGACTTTATGAACAGAATATTTCTTCTACTATTACGTTTATTTTTCTAGAACGCATCCAAATTCTTTTAACAAAATACCATGCAACTACAATATTTAGTTGTATCTGTACTAAACTATTCCAATATTATAAAGAGGAAAGATTTGTGTTTTTGTATGTAACGAATAAACGACCGAAGAGACCGATTTGAAAATTTTTTTCAGCAATGGATAGCTACATTATCAGCGAGTAACATAGACTATATTTACGTACTCCCACGGGAACGGGAACTATGCGANACGGGAACGGGAACTATGCGAGTGAAATCGCATGACGTCCACTAGTATAATTTAATCAAATTTCAAGAGCGTGGGCTTCAGTAAAAAGTGTATTAAAATGTGACGTCACGCGAGTTTTCAACGCACTGTATCGTCTTCATTTATTGTTTGCGTGAAAAACGAATAAAACTTGTGCCTAATCCTCGTCCGTCATATAGATGTCTAAATTATTTTTTGGAAACCTATATTTAATTTTTCCAACAATAAATTAAAATTCATTGCCTGATTTACGTTGTTAAGCAGGTGAATTTTAAAAACAAATGACGCAATGGTTTAGACATTTCCTTCAAATAACTTTTTGTGCAATCTTCTACATGTGTATAGGTAGGTATTATTTGTACCGCGGGCGGGAGAATGTTGCTGCACTCTGGAAGCAGATTATTTTATTATCATTGATAGACTAGCGTTTGACCACAATCCTGCCTGATGGTAAGCGATGGAGCTCGGATGCCTATACAGAAAGAACCTATTCACTCTTGACTAAAATACCCCAGTTTTTTGGCTTAATATTGAAACTGTAAAACATTTTACTGTCACAGATTCCCGCGACTAATTTTATAAAAAAACTTTTTTACAAAAAATAACCGACTTCCAAATTAAAAACACTACAACGTATTAAATAACTTTAATTTCGGAAGTCGGTGTCGAAAAACGAAAAAAACAACCAAAAACACCGACTGGTAAGTTATTTTATACTTTGTAGTGTTTTTAATTTGGAAGTCGGTTTTGAATTCTCCGATTTTACCGATACTCATCGTTACAGTTTATGTGTGTTATAAGCAGAGGTCGGAATTAGGTAGAGTTATTTATGTACTTGCATCGAAATGTTGATATTTATATGGATCTTCCCGGGATTTCTAATAGACAATCCTGTGTGGCCAACAATATTACAAATAAATAATAATAATTTTTCTTTTGTTCTCACAAGCTATGTTGTCGAACTACAAATGTGGTAACATCACGCGTGTGCGCATTGGAATTTTGCAACTTTGGACACCCGATGTCGTTGATGTAAATTTGGCAAAGTCACCCGTGCAGTGACTCTCTTTTTNTTTTTTTTTACTTGACCCCTAACTCGATCACCTGTTGATAAGCAATGATGTGGCCGAAGATGGAGCACGCTTGTCTAGAAGTAACCTATTCACTCTTGACTTCAAGACTCCCAGGTTCTATCTATCAGGAAATACAGACTCAGGCAGGGAATTACACTGTACGCACAATAAAAATCTCAAACGAATCTCATCGCGGTCACCAAATCGCGCCCGCAACCACGCGCCCGTATCGCCCTAGTAACCGGTCGTACTCAAAACAAAGCCTTAAGATAAGTCTCTGCGGTTTCAAGACTGGTGCCAAAGTGTAGATAGTGTTTGAATGGAACTTTGCTAATCCTTTAATAATTCAAAATGGTTGCAGAACTCGTAAGTATTGTACCTAAGCGGCTGTAAATACACCTATACAGCCGCAGAGGTACAGTCAACAAAGCTATTTGGTATGCAGGCAGCTAACTTGCAACTACTTTTAAACAATGTTGTGAGTGTGCTGAGTAGACAATTATTGTACACCACACTCGTAACTCGTAAGTATGTTATAAGCTTAAAAATTTATAATGCACACATTAGAAATAAATATTGGCAGTGCATTGGAAAAAATAATACTTTTGCCTGTATACTAAACAGCTTTGTTGACTGTACATAGATCAGCTTTGTATGATGTCGTGGAATATACCATGCATTTTTTTATTGGCAAAATAAGTAAAATTATTAGCTCTATTTAACGATTACNGTACATAGATCAGCTTTGTATGATGTCGTGGAATATACCATGCATTTTTTTATTGGCAAAATAAGCAAAATTATTAGCTCTATTATTTTAACGATTATGAGATCATTTTTAAAATACCTTCATCAGTGATGAAGTTATAAAGCTTCAAAGTTGAGAATTAGAAAGAGAAGTCCGATATCAACTTTGACGTCAAATAATATGACGCCTATACAGCTGCCAAAGAAAATGGCGTTTTCGCGAGAGGGACATTTGTTTAAAATTGTTATATCTCGTTTGTTTTTCGGTCAATTTAAATTCTATTTTCACTGTTAGTATTATATTTTTGTATATTTCTAGATAAACTGTTTAGATAGCAAATATTTTTTTCATGCATATTCCCTATTTGTCTTCCATCAGAGTATTGATATTGACGCTAGCAGAATAGTCGACACAGGCTCACCTGTAAAAGAAGAAAAAATACTGTCAAATGTGTGAAATTCCGAATTCCTTGCCCCATGTTATTTGGTGTCAGCGCAATACGTTTTCTATTTGCATTCTCCCCTGTCAGCCGTCACGCTATCATTCACTATTGACTGGCCTGTTGGTCGAGTGGTTAGTGACCCCAGGATTCCCACCCAGGACAAATCTTTGTGTGATGAGCATGATCATTTGTTCTGTGTCTGGGTGT
>NDFZ01001796.1:0-15123 GCA_002192655.3 Mamestra configurata | reverse complement strand
ATGACGTTTTACTTTTTTGAGAAAGGATGGCTGAGTACTGTTTACAGCTGCCAAACATATTAAGATGAATATTATGACTCGAAAACAATAAATATACTGACGAACGGTTCGGTTGCTGAAAACATCAACGCACATACCTAATGTGAATCATGATGTATTCTTAATTCTTATTAATAATAATAGTATTAACGATCCATTGTTGAAAATAGTAAAATTCTTGTACAGAAAACCACGACCAGCCTCCCTGTGCCAGACAATGTGAATTGCTTCGGCCTGGGTTATATTTCCCAACTGGTTAAGAGTATTTTCAACATGAAGCCAGATTCATCCAGTTCTGTAAACACTCACTTCTATTTCTCTTCACGAAATAGGCCAACCAGGGTTCTGGTAAGGATGCATGTTCATTTGTTACTTGCTTTTCTCTTGAACTCGGAAATTTGAACGTTAAAACTCGCGCTTATAATTCTGTACGGTGCTTCTGAAGATAAGGGCCGTTTGCTCCATTTTGGCAACTTTAATTTACTTCCCAAGGATGGGAGACAGGAACGCACTCTACAAGGTTAATTGTTTGCAGGTTTTACCTGGACCACAGTTCGGTCTCAAATGGGTTGACTTCAAGCCGACCAGGAAGACAGTGATGATAGTCCACGGGTATATGAGCCACAGCAACGCGTCTTGGGTTAATGATATGACTCGGGCATTTTTGGCTTGGGTACGTAGAGTTACATAATTCTTATTAAGCTTCATCTGCCCTAGAAAGATCAACCTGTGGCATCAAACATTATCACGGATGGTCATAATATCCTGTCACTATTCCTTCATCTCAATACACACATAATTTCTAGCCATATCTTTCATANTCGCTTTGCCGGCTGCCACCGACGCGTTGACGCCTGCCTCCGACAGGTGACGATGCTTGTAGTTGTGGCATGCCGACCACGACTGTTATAGATTTACGCGGCACGCCACAGCTGCAACCGTCGACGGCAGTCATCGATGCTTTGCCGGCTGTTGCCGACGCGTCAACGGCGGTTGCAGTGGTATCTGTCGTTGGCAAAGTGCCGCTCGTCTGAATTAGCCCTAAGCTACATTTCTACGTTAGTTGATCGTCGAACTAACACAGAATAGGAACAGTTTTGTTCTACATTGTATATTGCAAAATGTATATGAACGATTGTATTTTTTTTTCCAACACTGTGAAACGGAAATCAAATTCTATTCTGATTATTTAAATTATAAGTACTAATTTGAAGGCTTCTTTTTAATCCTATTTCTGTTACGCAGTGGAAAATCATATAAACCCAGAAGATCTTCTCGAGCTCATGAACGCCAACGATACTAGAAAAGTCACCAAGTTTACCGAGCCTGGATATGTTGACTCCGTGGTATGACGTTTTACTTTTTTGAGAAAGGATGGCTGAGTACTGTTTACAGCTGCCAAACATATTAAAATGAATATTATGACTCGAAAACAATAAATATACTGACGAACGGTTCGGTTGCTGAAAACATCAACGCACAAACCTAATGTGAATCATGATGTATTCTTAATTCTTTTAATAATAATAGTATTAACGATCCATTGTTGAAAATAGTAAAATTCTTGTACAGAAAACCACGACCAGCCTCCCTGTGCCAGACAATGTGAATTGCTTCGGCCTGGGTTATATTTCCCAACTGAGTATTTTCAACATGAAGCCAGATTCATCCAGTTCTGTAAACACTCACTTCTATTTCTCTTCACGAAATAGGCCAACCAGGGTTCTGGTAAGGATGCATGTTCATTTGTTACTTGCTTTTCTCTTGAACTCGGAAATTTGAACGTTAAAACTCGCGCTTATAATTCTGTACGTTGCTTCTGAAGATAAGGGCCGTTTGCTCCATTTTGGCAACTTTAATTTACTTCCCAAGGATGGGAGACAGGAACGCACGCTACAAGGTTAATTGTTTGCAGGTTTTACCTGGACCACAGTTCGGTCTCAAATGGGTTGACTTCAAGCCGACCAGGAAGACAGTGATGATAGTCCACGGGTATATGAGCCACAGCAACGCGTCTTGGGTTAATGATATGACTCGGGCATTTTTGGCTTGGGTACGTAGAGTTACATAATTCTTATTAAGCTTCATGTGCCCTAGAAAGATCAACCTGTGGCATCAAACATTATCACGGATGGTCATAATATCCTGTCACTTTTCCTTCATCTCAATACACACATAATTTCTAGCCATATCTTTCATACAATCAATCAATTTTGAATATCTCCTCCAGCATTTCTCCAGTAACGTGACTTATTGTTTTTCTTTTCAGGCTGATGTTAACGTCATTGCGGTAGATTGGAGTAGAGGTGGGAACACGTGGAAGTACTGGCGAGCTGTCGCGAATACACAAAGAGTTGGATCCGATATCGTTAAGTAGGGCATTTAATTATGTACAGAGAGAACTGATCATGCTAAGATAAATGAAGTAGCGTCCGATCATGCCTTCAACCCACTAAACGATAGGCATCAAATCGACTCATATCATCTAGTAAACCATTCTGAGTTTCTTGATATCTTCCAGGTTTATGCGTCAACTGGTAGCAGCAACTGGCGTCAGAACTAAAGACATGCATTTCGTCGGGCACAGCTTAGGAGCTCACATCGCCTCTTACGTGTCGTACTACCTGGGAAAAGTTGCACGGATTACTGGTAAGCACTTGTCCGTAAGTCAGATTCTTACAAAATGTGACTTAATTTGTCTCTAATATACATTTCTGCTGTATTTAATTGAGCCGTGGTATGTTATATACATACGTAAGTATATATATCTTTCTTTCTTGTAAGTCATTGTTTCGTATTTTTGTTGCAGGTCTGGATCCCGCACAGCCGTGCTACAGTAACGCCAGCTCTGACGAGCGCTTGGATTCCTCTGACGCCGATTTTGTCGACATCATCCACACTAACGGTCGACTGCTTTCAAGGCTGGGCTTGGGCCTTCCTGACCGCATTGGTAATTTTTATATCGTCTATTGCAGTTTCAGTGTGAACATGCTGCGGGACTCACACGATACTATTTTTGAAATATACATTTCTCATCAAAAAAAGCGAAATACCTCTGAAGTTTGGTTTTGTATTAGTTTTATGTATTTCCTTTTACATTAAACAAAAAAAAAGTAATTTTTAATGATGTCAGTCCTCTTTTTATTTAAATGCCGCCTAAGTAGTACTTACTGTTTCGATTTTTTTGATGAAAAATGTATCTTTGTTATACCTCTATTATCTTTGGGGGCTTATTGGCTTTTCTTAAAGAGGCTTAGAACCAGGAACTAAGGCTCTCTCTGGGCAATATAAAATTTAAAATCTTGTTGAAGAAAGTACACTAAAATCAGTTTTCTCCGTGTATTTTTCAGGTCACGCTGATTTCTATCCAAATGGTGGCATGAAGCAGCCGGGCTGTTTAGTTGCAAGCAACTCGTCATGGTCAAGATATAATCCATTTTCTACAGCCAGTAAGTAGATCGAGTTTAAAATACAATGTTTACATTCCTTTTTAAGGCCACTGAGTTCGCCTATCACTAGCATCTGAAACTGTTCAGAAGTATAGGTACTCTCAGTGTTATCTTAGCAAGCTGTACCTATTGGACTATCAACTTTTAGCCTCCGATAGGGAAGCTCAAAAGCCCTATCGGCTCCCCTTCCTCTAGCTTAGTAGCTTTTGAAGCAAGGAGGATTTCTATTTCTATATTGCACAATTTGCTAGTTGACTCTTATATTATATTCTAAGTTGCCGCCCGCGGCTTCGCCCGCGTGATTGTCGAAAATTATCCCAAGGGAACTATATTCCCGGGATAAAATATCCTATTATTATTTATATCCTGTGTTATTCCAGACTATAATCTACCACTGTGCCAAATTTCATCAAAATCCATTCAGTAGTTTTTGCGTGAAAGAGTAACAATCATCTATCCATCCATCCATACAAACTTTCGCGTTTATAATATGTATTAGTAGGATTGTTTGTCTTGTGCAAGACCCATATAAACATATTTTTTTTCTTTCTTGTTTTCTTTCTTTTACAAATCGTATTGTTCCAGAACTAAAGCAAGCTATTTGCAGTCACGGACGCTCGTATCTGCTCTTCACCGAGTCATTGATCAACAAAAACTGCACCTTCAGAGGACACAAATGGGACTTGACACACAAAGGGTAAGTTAGCCCAAGTTTAAGAAATGAGGTTTTTACAGAGGAATTTAGCTTAACCTTTCACATGAACTTCAGCTGTCTTATATCTTACTTGAATAAATCCGATTAGTAAGTACTTAGTGAAGCCAAAAGGCTTTTTGGATTGGCTACGTAACGAAGGGAAATCAAAAACTCAAAACTGTAGAAGCTTTTATTTCAAATCAAACTGTTTCGTCAGCCAAAGAGGTGAAGCTATTTGTACATTCCAAAGCGTAGATCTCTATGGAGAAGAACGTGCAAGAAACTCCACGGACACTCTTTTAAATTAATAAATTGTTACAAAGTTGTGGTTACATTATTCTTGTGGAAATTATTCATTCATGTGAGAACGATGTAGAAAGACGTGCACAATAAAAGCGTCAGGAGTAAAAGATAAACAATTTAAATAACAAATTATTAAAATAAACCGTGGCAGTTTAGAGATGACCTGCAGAATCAGCTGACGGAGCCGCGAAGTTGTCGACATGTGGGATGTGGACTCCTCAATCATTGTACCGATACCGATAGTCGTGTCAGCCAATGGCTTAATAGCCATGGGCCTCGACCAGACCTGAGACCAGACCTCAGGAGGCTCTCGTTAGGCAGCTGGATCTTGTAACCTAACCTCAAAACACTAAAGTTGCTTCTGCATCGTCTCCGGCACTGCAGGAAGTGGAACCGCTTCGCCCTTACGTAACAAAGGATAGGCACTCGTGCGAGCCGTAGCGGCTGAGGCTGGTCGCCGGAGGCAACCAGCAAGCCGATGCTGCGGAGGGTGTTACAGCGTTCGGGGGTAGCTCTCCCTTCACGCGTCCGGTTTTCACATACACTCTAGGGATAGCAGCCAATAGACTACGTGAAATCGGGGTGTCTCGATCCGGTTTTGGAACAGATTCGACCTCGAATTCAAATGTGCATTATAGAAAATGTTAGATATGGTATCAATATATATTTTAAACGACAGACCCAATGATTTTCGAGTTATACGAAATAAGTTTTAGAGTATATAAATGTTACATGTTAAGAAATTATATCAACAGTTGGTATATCTCACGTTTATTACATCATGTGAAGGTTATTGAAATGAAAATATAACAAATAACTTTATATGATATGAGACGCACCCATTTTTTTAATATTTTGGAATGTTTTAGAAATGTTTTAAAATGTATTGAGTAAGGTTATAAGATGAAAAAAGAGATAATTATAATATTGTTTATTTATAAAAATATAGGGGCACATTTATAAGAAAATATCTTACAATTTTTAAAAACACAGTTGCTTATTTGCCTGTACTAGGGTGAACCTGTGTTTCAGGCTAAATAGTGCTTATATTAACTTAAAATAATAAATAAACAATCGATCAAAAACTAAACTAAACTTAAATTAAAGGAAACATCATGATTTATTTACAGACAAAAAGAAGATCTTCTGTCTCTCCGTAAGAGATGCTTAGTAAATATTGCAAAATTGTCTTTTTACAGCTATAATAATTTAACTTTAAATACTTAGTTTTCTGTTTAATCTATTGTACAGAAATGGACCAAAAATGTAAGAAATCTTTTTACAAAAACATTTTGCAAACGCATTAGAATCGCATACAATACCATTCCGCCTCTTATCAGTATTATCGGTGTTGTAAGAATTTTAATACTAAGTGCATAATGTTTTGCTGGCAAACAGTCAGTACGTTGCAGGGCTGTGGGGTGCCAGGAAAGAGTCACCGCGGCCCTGGAACGCAAAGGGCTTTAGAAGGAACACGGATGGGTTTTAGTCAGTAGAGTCTGACACGCCCTTCCGCTCCACCCAGAGCGGAAGAAGCCATTTAGTGATTTCCCACCCTTAAAAAAAATACTGCTGTGGGATAGAGAAAGGGATGGAAATTTGCTACTTTTAAAATGACTCTGTGAGCTCTTTGCATATTGAATTAAATTTCTCTCTTGCTTTTAGTCTTTTAATACTAAGTTTATCCTTTCAGGGTTAACGCGAGTTTACAAGCAGATTGCGCCGGAGTCGACTCATGTTCAGAGATGGGTATCAGATCCATCGGGATCGGCGGAGTGAAACGCGCGAATGGAACCTTCTTCGTCATGACTACGGACAAGGAGCCTTACTGTCGTAAGTTTTTATGATACTCATCTGCCTAGCCTTTTTCCCAATAATATTGGTCGGCTTCCAGTCAAACCGGATTCAGCTGAATACCAGTATATTACGTGGAGTGACTGCCTACCAGACATCCACAGCCCAGTATCTGGATGAAACGGTACTTCTTGGCAAGACTAGTGTCCGATTTTCTAGTTTCTGATCGGTAACGACTGCCAAAGATGTGAAAATGGCAGCCGGGACCAACGACTTAACATGTTTTCTGAGGCACGGAGGAGTCTCGGAAGGTATGTTAAGATAGTCACCTACCCTATATCTACAGGCCGACCTCGACAAGAGTTGCTTAACCTTGAAGATCGACCCCGAGCAGCAGTTCTTATTTAGCCACGAGCTTCTCTAGTAAGTAGAAGAAGGAAACGGAAAAATAGGTACAAAGGTGATGCTGGGAAGGTGATGGTGGTGAAGGTGGTCATTGTTGGAAAGTGAGTGATAGTGGACCTCTGCCAGCTAAATCCCTATGGAGAACAACGTTGATGAAACTCCATGGCCACTCTTTTAGGCTGACCGCATACGTAGGGTTTCCTGATAGGGAATTCAGATTCGTAGACCTGAATGCTTGCCTTAGTGATTAATTAATTATTAATTAATTAGTGATTTGTAGGCAAACCATTTACTATGATAAATATCATCAGTACCCGCACCAGACTTATTTGAATTATCTTCTGTTTTTTTCTCTCGGTAATAATGACTAGTTAATTTTTTTATCTTTCCCTCGATTTCCGGAACATCAGTAGCAAATTCACTGGCAATTTCACGCTTTGGCCGGCTTTTGTAGTANTTTTGTAGTCACGGTTTTTTGGGTTCCATAATATTTCTTTTAAATGATAGAGGTCTATTAGTTTTATAACTGTTGCATCGTCCCACTCCATATTGGTTAGTTGATAAAAAATAAAAGTGCCGACACTTCACAACAACAGAGAATGAATAAGTGATACGTCACTAATCTATGAAAGCCGGCGGGCAACTGACTGAGTGAGTGGAGAGGGATGCCGTCGGCATCGGCATGCTGCCCCGCCGACTTGGCCGCGCGGGCGCAAGCCGGCGGCATGATTGTACAAAATAAGGCCGGCGGCGGGTTGGGCCGGCGCCGCGGCGATCCGTGCCGCCGGGTCAGCGGCTTTGGTGTGTAGACCGCTTTACGTTCATACAAAATGTTCAACTAGGCGTACACGTTTATATATTTTCCGAATGGGAAAAAAAACTTGACTTTGCGTTAAAAAACAAGCCGTGTGTTGGGGTTAGAAGAACCGAAAATCAAACGTTAACGCTGGTCTCACGGAATTCCGAAACTTAATTCCTTGCAAGCAAGCAAGATTTTTATGTTCCTTCTTCTTGTATATTTGTTAAATGTGTGTTTCTACTTTCTTCTTCTCTAATTCTCATAATGCCTTCATCTTTCAAGCAACGGAGTGGGAGCGTCGTCACCCGCGCCCAGAGTTGCTGATAGACCTTGAAAAGGGGTTCGTAATAGATCAGCAGATGAAGAACACCACACTGAAGGCTCCTGCCGCGGACTCCTCGTTGTACGCGGACCGAATGGGCAAGAGCCTGCCTCTCGAAGCTTTGACACCATCCTTCAACCAAGCCAAGCCAAAGAGCTGGTTGAAGAGGTTAGGATAGATTTAAAATATCGACTATGTCTATGTATATCTTTTAACGAGTGTTTCCTGGATTTTTTTTGCTACTAGCTGGCGCCACTTAAGTCTTCATTGAAAATTAAACTTTAAAGTTAAAATGACGTTGATGTCAATTTAACGAATGTCAGAAAATATTAGTGTTTTGACAGGTGTTTGGACCTGGCGTCTCAGTACTGCTCGTCATTTCAGGAACCCCACGTTGATGCTAGAATTTAGAGTAATTTAGTATATAATGACTGGAAATGGACCAAGGACTGATTGAAATCTAATTTTATTGATGTATTTTTAAGGTTATTTTTAAGTTTTTAGTTTTTTGAAAAGCCAGAGCTACGACCAATTAACCTAATTTTTGTTAAGTGTAACAAAACATATAAACAACAGCCTGAAGACGTTGGCCATAAAAACTTAACAGATAATGGTAAAACTTTAAAAAATAAAATGTAAAATGCTCGTAGATATTGAAGTTTAATTTAAGCTAGTAAAAGTTTAGGTACTAAATAACATCTCGATTGATTGAACAAATCAGTCGCTTGCATGTACTTTAGAACTACTAAGTTTAATCAATTTCAAATGGACTGATGAATCTAGTTCATATTATTGTACTGAATTGCATTTTTACACGTATTTTTATTTTATTGATACTCATTTAGAAATACCTAGGTATTGATTTTATTAATTTTGATATAGAGATGATTATTTTTTTGAATGAAAGTATTAAATACCTTAGAATTACTTAAGCATATGTTTTATTTTTTTAATCTTTAGTTTGAAATCCCATGAAAAAGGATTTAGCTAGTAGTACAAGCTTATTTAAGTACCTAATTCTATAAATTGAACACTTTTAATTACAAGTAGGTAGAACATTATTTATTAACATGCCACATAATCGCAAACTATTAAAGCTTTCAAAGTTATTGCAGAGCTTTTTTAATCATACCCTTAGCTGGCACGCAATAGTTTAGTACAAGTTATAGTAATAAATCATTGAGTTAACGAGTTTAGTGTTTGTAAAGTTGGCAGTACGTTAACTGTTAGGAGCTACGCCTTGTCACGAAAATGCGGGGCGCTGAAGTTGTTCGACGTGTCAGGAAGCGATTTATATTCTTCGGACGAAACAGTGGAGTTCATGGGCTTCACTATGTGTTTGATGCCGATAGAAGTCTATTTTCCAGGTAAAACTTAAAATATCCTTAATTTTCTTTGCACTATTTCCAATTTTTTTTCTTAGACTGGCTCAAATAGACTGAGTATTACACACTATATTTAGTGCAATAATAGTTACTAGACTGGATTTCCCACACCAGATTACACAAATAAGAAGCAAGCTCAATGGCGACAAATCACTTACTTTGTATCTCTTTATAATTGATATCTTATCTTATCTTCTTCTTATATTATCTAAGGACAACTCACACACGGTCATCCGATCCCAAACTAGGCAGAGCCTGTGCTATGGCAACCAGACAACTGATAAACTTACTTATATATTTCTAAATACATACATATTATAGACAAATTACACCCAGACACAGAACAAATGATCATGCTCATCACACAAAGATTTGTCCTGGGTGGGAATCGAACCCACGACCTCCGGTTTAGCAGTCAGGGTCACTAACCACTCGACCAACAGGCCATCAAACTAGGTGTAGGGTATGCATTGCCGGTACCAGATTATGCAGATAAGAAAAATAGAATAAGAGCAAGCTCAATGGTATGGCTCCTTATCACGAGTTAATTGAAAGTGATTGATTAAATGGAAATTGTACCATCGGTGTCTTTACCACGGTTGGAAATGGCTAGGCTAGGAGCTCAATACTACCAGTTTTCCCAGATGATAGTCAGTCGTTTCATGAAAAACTGGTATTTAGCAGCAACCGATAAACCAGAAAGCCGTCCCCAACGTAGGCAGTTGGAAAAAGGCTAGACAGATAATTGTGAGCTCGACGTCTTTTTTAACCCAGGTTGTTCTGGCTGTTGACTCTGATAGCCTCTATGGGTTATCTCTACCAGATGATGCAGCACGCAGGGGATGAAGGAGTGGAAGTGAACTTTACTCTCGATACCCTTTACTTGAACTGGACCACTACCTTCCCAGGAGTGACATTGTGTGAGGTGATCGCCACTAAGTTTGCTTTGCGGAAGTTTTCTGCGCTATACCGTAAGTTTTCTGCGCTTCACCGTAAGTATTTGCGAATGGTAATGTGAATGTTTTAAGTCGTTACCACACCAATCGATCTAAGGTACCAATGGATTAGTTTGATTGATACAACAACCCAACATCAATAACCAGGCAGTTGCCCACCAGTCAACAACCGTCTGATCGAGGGATCCACCCTTTTTAGTGGTTGAGGGCCTTCACACCCTGTTCCGCATACTTATATACTGGTGACCCTCGACAATTAACGTAACGCAGTCTTCGTTGAGCTACTTCATCTTCATTTCATCAAGTTCTTGAGCAGTGAGTCAGCCAGCCAGTACCGCCGGCTTCAACGGGTATCCTGACTACCAGTATGCCTATCTGCTTAGCAGTCATCACCTCAGCCTCGTCGGCGAACTAGGCAATGAACATAACACTTTGGACCAGTCAACAGTCAAATCCTTTCTGTGTCGTAGTCGAAGGAGGCAGATTTTATAGTAGGTATATAGGTATTAGTGGTCTTTGGTCGTATCAATCATCGATCACGATGGATTCCTCGTCGATCCATCGATCGATGATCGACGATTGTCTGACAATGATTTTTTCGACCTTGGTCAGTTACCACCTAGAATAAGAAATTGCAAAGCATAATAAAATTGATTATTCACCGATTGTGTGACTGTTGGAAGAGACTGAACTGACCACATAGAAGAGGCATCTGGTAAGATATCCAGTAGTACATTGATAATAATGTTAAGTGAACTAGTTACTCTCAAGTTAGTTATTCGTAGTACCTAAGTACTACGTGCAGCTAAAATGTATGATGTTTTTACGCAAAAATACAAATAAGCTTCCACGTAAAGCTGGGTGAATGGCTGTTGTGAAACGGGACAAAACTTTGCGTGGAATTGATAGTATTATCAGTCAAGAGTACCTTATATTAGTGAGCTAAATTGTATTAGTTATGTGTTTTCTTGTTTTGCAACTCGTCACTGATACAAGCCTTTTTACAAGCTTTTATTTAATTTACACTGTTCGTGTGTAAACCATTTTTCGACCATTTTTTGGTATGTTGGCTGAAATTTTGCATACACCTTTAGTTCTGGTGACAATACAATGTATACTCAATATTGTAATAATTTCAACATGGCCGCCGCTCCAAGATGGCGGATTATATATTTTTTTCTCAACCCCCTTAATATGAGTATCAAATGAAAAGGTTGAAGAGTAGAAAACAATAAAATGAATAAAATGACACTAAATTCAATATGGCCACTAAATAAAAGCTTGTTTTTTAAAAATAAAGATTCAAGTAAAATATATCAAATTTTAATTTCCTTAAGAAAATTTCCGCAAAATCTAATTAATGACGTATTTGCGTCAAGATTGTTCTTAAAAGCATAAGCTTTTACGGACAATCTTAATCAATTATTCGCATTGCTGCGGTTCTAATTAGGTACTGTTTAAACAGGGTGCACTGTTGATTCATAAGTAGGTTTGTTGCTCATTGTGATACCTAAATGAGATAGTTGCCTATGCAGACTGTGCAATTGCGCATAGGTATAAAAAGTATAAGTTGTACAAGTTTTGGTTTGAACAGTGCCATTTTGTTTTCACGGTGACCACCATAATCTATGAAATGTCTTAAAAGGGGGAGAATATGACTCCAAAGTTAACTGGGAAGTAGTTACGGAAGAAGAAGTCTCAAAATAAATTGGTTAAATAGTAAGAAAATAATGGATCCGATGACCACCATCTTTTATGTTAGCGGTGCTAGAAGCATTGAAAATACAAAATCCAATAAAACATGAAATTTGTTGAAGTTGGTCGATTTATTTATTATTTTCTNAGTAAGAAAATAATGGATCCGATGACCACCATCTTTTATGTTAGCGGTGCTAGAAGCATTGAAAAATACAAAATCCAATAAAACATGAAATTTGTTGAAGTTGGTCGATTTATTTATTATTTTCCAACATGGCGCAAAGGTACAACGGCTTCAATATTCACTGGACATTTTCACGTAATGGGTGCGCGCTTGATTAATGAATTTCGAACTCTACTGTAATTGAAATATATACAAACTAACTTTAGTGGGTAATATGAAAATGTTCCGCGACTATTATTTTTGTAGTCAACTTTGTTCAAGTTACACATGAAAGGATTAATCTATTTCTTAATTGGCTTTACTATATTTTTTAACAAAAAAAAAACAGATTAAAAGTACCCAGTTTATCCAACAGTGCAATTCCTTTTTACCAAGATGGAATCAACTAGTCCTTGTCTTCGTATGACGTGCAAGTGCCATTAAACTTTTAGGTGATCAACTGACGTAAAATTCGTACCACAAATTCTTTTTTTCCAATTTTAGCGGACCTACTAAATCCTCTGAACTTCGATCACAAACGGTATCTGACGGACATACTGTTTGCACGCGGAGAGTGCACCAACACGCAATGTGCTCCCTGTGGAACGACTGTAGCTTGTGATGTGCCGTGGAGGAGCCTCATCGAGCATGTAAGATGATCTGTGAGCATCTAGGTTTCTACTCACACCTAGAAGTGACGCTGGTACTGTTCCTTGTGAGGTGGAGGAGCCTCATTGAGCATGTAAGATAATTTACAATTAGTCTGAAGTCTGAACAATGAGGTAGGTTATCTGAACAGCGGCGGAGTAAATGTTTGCGACAGACGCAATGAGCTTGTGAATCTCACTCTATGTCTTCTATCGAACATGTGTTAGATAAGGTTGTTCAGAACCCGCTATTCACCGTAAACGACTCCAGCAAAGTTTTATCAAAAACGAAAATGCTATTTATAGTAATAATAATATAATATATAATAATATAATAAACTTGAAGAGTTTGTTTGTTTGAATGCGCTAATCTCTGGAACTAACAGACCGATTTGGAAAATTATTTTTGTATATGATAGCCACATTCACGAGGAAGGCCTGAACGGGGAACGGGAAAAAACGGGATATGCGCGTACGAAATAGCGGGCGAATTTATTAAGTATATTATGTAATCATGGAAAGTAGGCTACATTCGTTCGACCTTCATTACTGTATACTAAATTGATACCAAACAACTGACTCAACTTGTGACTTATTAGCAGAAATGGATGGATAGGAAGTACTTATGTATGTTGATAATAATTTTCACTCTCTAGAAATTTGCCTTATATGAAAGACAAAAGTTGCTCGGTCAGAACTTTTAGATGTGTGAGTCATTGAGCAGGAAATACATTTCTTTGTAGTTTGAATTCATTGATATTCTACCTGACACTGCTCGATCGATTCCTTTTTTTTTCAGGGAGGAAAATGTAATGTTAAATATTATTTTTGATGAAGATAATTATGATGATGAATAAGTAATAACAGTTTGAGTTGAACTAAACGCATGCATGCTCTTGAAGCAAATTCTTTATAAATTAAACACTTGCAAAAATACCGCAACAATCCCAAATAGTTAAGAAACAATCATTAAAAACAACAAAAAAAAACCTAAACGTTTTCAAGAAAATGACTAATCCCTGATCCTCCAGGTTCACAAAAGCTGCTCAGAACTGGTATCCGAGTGCAGCTACAACGGTGTCGTATTTCCATGTTGCGAGTATTTCCGTCAAGTGGACTCCGAGCACGGGCCTTGCTTCTCCTTCAACACGTTACAGCACAAGTGAGCAATCTAATCTGTGTAAGATCATCGTGCAGCTGATACGGCGCCTAATTGTGGAATATTGTTTGTTATCTGTTCTAGAGGAGAGAATAGCCTGTTTGTTGTGAACACGACTGCTGGACCTGGGGTTCTGATGTTTCGCTTGTTGGCCGATGCTCAAGTAAGGGTTTTGCTTGGGAAGCTTTTTTTAAAACATGTGGATTTTTTCATTTACATACATTTTTACACCTGTTTTTATATATACTTAACTGACTATATACACTAGAAATAAAAATAAAAACTTCTAACTAAATTAACCCTAAAATATGGCGTCAAAAAAATCATCCGCAACGCTGTCGACTGGAAGTGTACCCAAAAGACTGGCGGCATTGCCACGTTGTATGGCAATGCTTATTCTTTGACCAAGGTAAAAGCCAGCCCTTGGGTCACGCGAAGTGTCAAGTGCTTACTTGACACTTCGCGTGACCCAAGTCTTGAGAGATCNATGGCAATGCTTATTCTTTGACCAAGGTAAAAGCCAGCCCTTGGGTCACGCGAAGTGTCAAGTAAGCGTCTTGAGAGATTTTAAAACAAGTTATGTGCACTCGGACCCCAAGACCCGAGAGTTTCTACCCCAAACGGCTCGAAAGTATAATTACCAACAAGTTTATTATATCCGTGGTGTCCGAGGCTGTTGACAACTTCGCCACAGTGGCAGCGATTAGGAGAACAACAAGGAGCGCCAAGACGCAGGCAGGCAGCGAGGCGGAAAGTAGTATCGTCGAACATGGTGCCAATGTTCGACGACGGTAGTTCGTGAAGCCAGAGACCCGACTCCCACAAGCCAGCAAGCGCGCACGCTCTGCAGTAGTAATTGATGTGGCAATAAGTTTTTCCTGAACTTGCTTGCATAGCGGCTCATCGTCTCTGGGATGAAGGGTAGTCGGGCGGATTTGAATTTGGGAATTTGTATGCTTGTCAAAATTCTTAATAATAGAATACAGGGTTTCTCGTTGCTGTTGGTTAAGATGCGATATATTTGTACAAATAACATAAGGGAAAACAAATTAATTATTCACCCTACAAAAAAAGGAAGGTAAAAGCCGGTCCTTCCACATTCTGCAGTGCAGACAACATTAGATTGGTCCTAAATTCTAGAGACAACGAGAGTGGTCCGATTAGACACCTGCGTAGTTTGTAAAAAGGCTTCGAGACTGTTACCGCACCGTGCTTTAGTACCTGTGCTGAGATAGGAGTCTTTTTGGTGTCGCACGCACAGGACTTATATGTTGTTAGCTTTTATAACATCGTTATTATTGTTAGTTATT
>NDFZ01001795.1:0-15121 GCA_002192655.3 Mamestra configurata | reverse complement strand
AAACAAACAGATATTTACAATACAAACTTTATTAAATCATAAAGCCAATAAAATGGCCACAATGGAAGAAAATATGCAGTACAGACTGATGACATATGTCATTATGAAAATATGTATGACTACCTATACCTACGTATAACGTACGTACTACGAGGAATGGAATGAAACTTGGAATATGATAACAAGAGCAACTGCCCGACGCGCACATCCTCTAGCCCCGGGCTCGTCGCTCAGCTCCGCCTCGCCAACGCCGGACATCGGATCACAAGTGTCACCTGTGGTTGCAGTTGCGTCGAGCTCGAGCGACGAGTATTTCTCCCCGCCGACGTCGCCAACGCCTGTGCGTCGGCAGGAGAGAGGCCGGCCACCGAGAAGCTTGGGATCTAGGGGCCAACCGGCCCCGAGCCGGGTCCCCGCTGCCGGTGGTTGTGTGCAGCGCATGCGATGGACTCAGTCCATGAACGAGAACGTCATGCGCGCATATTACGGGTCTACAGAGGGGGGAACTAACCTCACTGCGTACCGTGTCAGGATGCTGTCTCTGTTTCAGGACCTGGAACCAACTGTGAACGTCTCGGCCCAACGATTGTCGGATCAGGTGCGGGTCATCCAACATAATTGCAGGTTGGACGATGCCACACTTGAAAGGCTACGCTCAGAGGTACTGAGCAACCTTATCATCTCGACCCCAACACAGACCGTGGTACAGGCGCCAGCCAGTGGCGCAATCACACCGCGGCCCAACAACGGTAGTGATGAGGTAGATGATAGGGTTGTCACGGTAAGTAGCCAGTGCAACGATAGACTGAGGAGCGCACTGGAGGATGCGCTTCACGAGTATAGATTAACACCGACCGAACTTAGGCCCCGACTACCACGTTTACACGTATAGCAAACATAAAGTTTCCTAGTTGTGACGAAGCTATACGACCGAAGCCTGCTGCACAAGCCCGGCAGTGCAGGATCGAGCGGCGTATCGATGAGGCTAGGGCACTCATCGGCAAACTATACTGCTTCAGGGAGGGCAACACACGACCACGTGTGATGCGCTTTGTGAGGCGGGCGTTTTCGGGGACTGGAATCAGCCCCCGAGAATACACGTTCCGTGTCACAGAGCGCATCGACTTCCTGAAGCAGAAAGTTTGTGCATGGGCAAACCGTATTCGGCGGTATAAGCGGCGGGTTGACCGATACTCGCAAAACCGCATGTTCCAGAGCGATGAGAGGTGGGTATACAGAGCTTGGGAGCGACCTGAACAAAGTGTGACAGACGTTTACCGCCCGGATGATGTCGCCACGAGTACATTCTGGCGCAGCATCTGGTCGGTGCCCATCTGTCACGCTGAGGGTGGCTGGATGCGCGATGTCGAGCGCGTGTGCGAAGCTATACCACAAATGGAAAAAATTACTATAACCACACTGGATATAGCCAAAGCAGTCCGTCCGTTACCGAATTGGAAATCTCCTGGACCGGACGGACTGCACAACTTCTGGCTGAAGTGGTATAGCAGCTCACACGCGCTCCTGGCATCTCAATTCCAGTCATCCTTAGAGTCTGGGTCGCTACCACAGTTTCTAACAACTGGCATTACCCACCTGCTCCATAAGACAGGTAGTCCCGCGGAACCCAAGAATTATAGACCGATTACTTGTTTGTCGACGGTCTATAAACTTCTTACATCTATCCTGAGAGCGAAAATTAATGAGCACATTGAGAGTAACTCAATTATGTCCGCCTCTCAGAATGGATGTAGGAAGGGGTCCCGCGGCACTAAGGAGCTACTCCTCATAGACATGGCCATAAGCCAACAGGTTCGTCGATCCCGCAAGGATCTGTCGACATGTTGGATAGATTACAAGAAGGCCTATGATTCTGTGCCACATACATGGCTCATGAAGGTGTTGGAGTTGTACAAAATAGATGCAACTCTACGCACCTTCCTTGAGTCATGTATGAGGCAATGGAAAACAGTCCTTCGCTATCCAGGATGTCGACCGATCCAAGGGAGTGATGAGCCTGTATGGATTAAACGGGGAATATTTCAGGGCGACAGTTTGAGTCCACTTTGGTTTTGCTTAGCTCTGAATCCTCTAAGCACACTGCTGGAGGATTCAGGCCTAGGCTATCGGTTGAGAAGAGGTGGTCAGGCCATATCTCACCTTCTTTACATGGATGATCTGAAACTCTTTGCCCCCAACAATTTGCGACTGATGGAGCTACTAAAGGTAACTGAAACCTTCAGTAGTGCCATCAGGATGGAATTTGGTGTGGACAAATGTGCAGTCATGCATGTAAAGAAAGGGGAGATTATGGAATCTGAGGGAATTCAACTCTCGGATTCCATACAGGTTAGATCCCTCAGCTCAACCGAAACCTACAAGTATTTGGGTATGTCGGAAGCGTTGGGCATTAACGGTACTGACATGAAGCAATCGCTGAGGGAGCGCTTCTTTGGCCGCCTGAAAAAGGTTTTAAACAGCCTTTTGTCGGGCGGAAATAAGGTGCGCGCCTTCAACGGTTGGGTCATGCCGGTATTAATGTACACTTTCGGCATACTCAAATGGACTCAAACCGAACTCGACGCCCTGGATAGAAGGGTCCGTACACTGCTGACCGCAAACCGGATGCATCACCCACGATCGTCGGTGATGAGACTGTACATCCCGCGGAAGTGTGGAGGTCGAGGCTTTTTAAATGCTAAGACTCTCCACAACCGCGAGATGTGCAGTCTCAGAGAATATTTTCTCAAAGCCGATGTGGGTATGCACCGAGATGTGGTCGCAGTGGACAAGGGACTCACCCCGTTGTCCATGGCTAAAGAGAACTGGCGCACACCTGTGATACTTACTACAGATGACCGCAAGGAGGTATGGAAAGGTAAGGAGCTTCACGGGCGCTTCTATCGGGCTCTTCATGGGTCCGATGTAGATTTCTCAGCGTCCGTGGCCTGGCTACGTTTCGGAGATCTCTTCGGGGAAACCGAAGGTTTTGTCTGTGCGATTATGGACGAAGTTATCTTGACGAATAACTACCGGAGGCATATTATGAAGGACGGGACGGTTGACATGTGTCGGGCATGCCACCGTCCGGGTGAGTCCATCAGACATATTATCTCTGGTTGTTCTCGTCTGGCTAACGGCGAGTACTTGCACAGGCATAACCAAGTGGCCAGGATTATCCATCAGCAACTTGCTTTGAAATACAAACTTGTGGATTCTGAGGTACCGTATTACAAGTATGTGCCCGACCCAGTTCTCGAAAATGACCATGTCACGTTGTACTGGGATCGGTCTATCATCACTGATAGGACTATTGTTGCCAATAAGCCTGACATAGTGGTGATAGACCGATTAGCGCGCCGCACAATGATAATCGATGTTACCATCCCACATGACGAGAACCTCGTGAAGGCTGAGAAAGAGAAGCAAATCAAGTATCTCGACTTAGCACACGAGGTTGTCGACATGTGGAATGTGGACTCGGCTGTCATTGTGCCGATTGTCGTTACGGCCAATGGCCTGATGGCCAAAAGCTTCGATGACCATCTGTCGAAGCTGGCGTTACGCGGTTGGATAAAGGGCCTGATACAGAAGGCAATACTCCTCGATACGGCTCGTATTGTGAGGAGGTTCCTTTCTCTGGAGCCCTAACCACCGGTAGCTTGGACCTTGCTCCCGACATCGGCGGACTACTGCTTTTTATATTTTTAAATGTTTTTCTTTTAATGCGTGTGTGTGTGTTTTTTTTAAGAAATATTTAAAAATATAAATTAGTATGTAAGTGAAATGAATAAAGAGAATAATANGAAAGTGTGGAGGTCGAGGCTTCTTAAATGCTAAGACTCTCCACAATCGCGAGATATGCAGTCTCAGGGAATATTTCCTAGCTGTCGACGTGGGTATACATCGAGATGTAGTGGCGGTAGACAAGGGACTCACCCCGCTCTCTTTGGCAAATGAGAACTGTCGCAAACCTGCGGTGCCTAGACACTAACGATCGCAGTGTGGTATAGCAAAGTAAGGAACTTCACGGACGCTATTTCCGGGCCCGACGTAGATCAATTAGCGTTCGTAGCCTGGTTGCGTTTCGGTGATCTCTTTGGAGAAACCGAAGGTTTTGTCTGTGCAATTATGGACGAAGTTATCATGACGAATAACTACCGGAGATTTTTTGTGAAGGACGGCACGGTTGACATATGTCGGGCTTGTCACCGTCCGGGAGAATCGATTCGCCACATTGTCTCTGGTTGTTCTCGTCTAGCTAACGAAGAATACTTGCATAGGCACAACCTTGTAGCCAGGATTATCCATCAGCAACTTGCTCTGAAATACTCTCTTGTGGAATCGGAGGTGCCGTACTACAGATATGTGCCCGACCCAGTCTCGATAATGGCAATATGACATTGTACTGGGATCGGTCCATCATCACTGACAGGACTATTGTTGCCAATAAGCCTGATATAGTGGTGGTGGACCGAATCAAGAGGCGTGCAATGATTGTAGACATAACCATTCCGCATGACGAGAACCTCGTGAAAGCCGATAAAGATAAGCAAATCAAATATATTGACTTGGCTCGCGAGGTTGTCGACATGTGGGATGTGGACTCAGCAATCATTGTACTGATAGTTGTGTCAGCCAATGGCTTAATAGCCACGAGCCTCGACCAGCACCACAGGAGGCTCTCGTTAGGCAGCTGGATCAAGGGCCTGATTCAGAAAGCGGTACTTCTGGACACGGTTCGTATTGTTAGGAGGTTCCTCTCTCTTGAGCCCTGACCGCCGGTAGCTTGGACCCTGTTCCCGATACCGGTGGGCTACTATTTTTATATTTTTAAATGTTTTATTTTTTTTAATTTTTAAGAAATATTTAAAAATTTAAATTAGTATGTAAGTAAAATAAATAAAGAGAATAATAAAAATATTTTTTATTACCCAAACTTACAATTAGTATCACTATGTTGTTAACAATACATTATTTTTTATACCAGATTGTAAAGTTACACATAAATTATACACCTCTGACACCCAGTAGCTTCCTCGTTTTTTAACTAGTTCTCTTTCTTCGGACATACTGGGAATTGGATGTAGTGTTGCCCAAAATCGGTCTTGGTCTTGTTCTTGCATTTTTGCAAGACCAAGACCAAGACCAAGACCGCCTAATTTTAGCAAGACCAAGACCAAGACTGACTGTGCAAGATTTAAGCAAGAACAAGACCAAGCCTGCGAGACTCTTGCGTCTTGCAATTAGGACTTTTTTTTAAATATACTTGGTATAAAAATATGTTTTTAAAAGCAATCATTTTTTTTTTAAAACAATCACGTTTTTCACTGTAGACCCCTTCGAGTGTCGGTTTGTCGGAGTAAGCCCCCAACACTAACGCGCGCCGCACCAACGAACGATATCTACATGTTAAATTGTATATCTATTTTTTTTCATTTCATATAAGGTGAGGGTCTATCAATCTCTTTCTAGACAGATAATGTTCTTTAAAATACAGTCAAGTTAATGTCATTAATTGGTTTTCTATGTTAAAACCGTGTTTTAGTACATTGAAGATTATTAAATGTTAACGTTTATTAAGAAACAGACTGACTCCCGCGCGACACAGTTGATAGCTCAGTTGGTTAGTTAGTTAGTTAGTTAGAGCATCGGCACTGACCACTTAGGTCGTGGGTTCAAACCCCAACCGGTGTCAGTTGTTTTTTTGAATTTCTCATGAAATGTTTAGACATTTATTAATTTATAGTTGGTCTTTACCATGGCAATGTTAATTTGAACTCAAAATGTACCTACTCTGTTGCGTTGTTCTAATATCTAAAGTAACGTTTAATAAATAGCGACAAGCTAATAGGTAATTGCAAGACTTGCGAGACTCTTGCTGCAAGACCAAGACCAAGACCAAGACTGGGAGTGCAATACCAAGACCAAGACCAAGACCAGGTGTATTGATGCAAGACCAAGAACAAGACTGGCCAAGTCTCGTCTTGTTCTTGCATTTGGGCAACACTAATTGGATGTACTCAACCTGGAATTTGTATAATAACAACTTAGGTATATTTTATACAATAATTAAATAAATAACTTAATTTAAGGTACCTACGTTTAGCTACTGGGGTAGGTATATCAATTTAACAAAAGATGCTAATACTGTAAATACTGTTGTAAATATTACCGTGAATACAAAATGAGAATTTTTATTTTTGACTTTTATCTACTTACACTCCTCAAAACTTGAACACTTTAATTACCTAACGTCGAATTTTAAGACAATACACAACTAAATAATAAATTAAATTGACTAATACGGTTACATTAACCGGATAAAGCCTAATTAAGACTTGTTATGTCATCTAACACCAACCTACGCACTAATAGCTGTTTAATATGAATAGTTAACTAAAATACTGCTAAACAATTATAAATGTAGCAAAATATCTACTGAACATTCACTTTATAAATAATAGAAAGAACGTATAATCGTATGGGAAAATAAGTATCATCAAATAAATGATAAGTACTAGAAACTATTCACAATGCAACAAGGTACAATTATGTTAATTTGAACAATATTCAGGAAAATGAACACTAACCTTTTAAATTCCTTAATATTATGGTTAAATACTTCAACGAGTGTTGGGTGATGATTAATTAACTCAAATATTCTTAACACCGTAAATTAGCTTGACGTCCTTTGTTCTCAATCACGTTGCCGGTGCCGGCTTATAACCTCCTCGGCACAACTCCACGATTATTATCCAAATCCACTGATTTTTAGCAAATCTTCATGTGAATACCAATCCGGCTCGGTAATGGACCAAAATGTTGGGGAATTTTGGTGACTCTTCAAAGAAACTCCAAAAATGCTGATATTTAGTCAATCTTGATGAAAAACTCCAATAGGTCAGGTACCTTTTGTGGGCCATGGCAGCCACCGCAAATAAATCTGTTTCCTAGTGTGTTGAAAAAAGTCTTGAACTCATCACTTGTAATAACATGCCTAGGTGGGCAGTAAATAGCAGAAACTGTCGTTTCTGTTTTATTATCCTGGATCCTGACCGAAGTTGCTTATATCTTTTCAGTTTTGGTTTCCCCAAAAAGATAATGTTTGATGTTCTCTTTTATAATGATTGCGGTTCCTCCATGTGAATTACCAGAGGGGTGATTTGTAGTGTACACCATGTAATTTTTAAGTCGGAAATGAGTTTTTGGTGTGAACCTTGTTTCTGAGATTAAAGCCACATCCACTCTTTCAAGTTTCAAGAAGAGTTCAAGTTCCTGTCGACGTTCTGTCAAACCGTTGGCATTCCAGGTGATTCTAAGGTTTAGGGGTGCTTTATAAGGCTTGTGATTAACTGGATCATACGATCCATCATAATTGTCTAACATAATGTTCATTAAGTTTTGAAATTTGTTGAACATGGCGTCTAGTACTTCCCCGAAATTATTTGGGTCCTTGATGTCGGTTTTTGATCTTGCTGTATTTTCTTGTTATGTCGCTTATGCATATATGATTATTTGGTTTCGAGTGATTGATAAGATTGTAGTTCTTGCTTTGTTGGTTGTCTTGTGTAGTTTGTGTTGAGTTTTTGCGATATTGATTTTGCGTTATGTTGTTGGTGTTTTCATTAGTTTCTTTGCCCTTTCCTGTCTTGTTGTTCGTAAGTAGGTCTTGTATGTTTGTACTTTGTGCAGCTTTTGTAGCTTGCTGGGTGTTTTTCTTGGCAGTTGGCACAAGTTGCCTCGGTGTCCGGTCTTTTTAAACAGCTTGTTGTTGAGTGTTCTTCCCCACATTTTACACATCTGAATGGTCTGTTGCATTGATTTTTTGAATGCCCGAATCTTTGACATCTTTTGCACTGCAGAATGTCTATCTTTTTGTATGGTGCTTCAAATGAAACTTTTACGTAATTCACTCTGTTGATTTTGAAGATTTCTTTGTTGTTGTGTTTGGGCTCAAGATCTACATAGAATAAGGGTAGCGGTTGTTTTGTGTTTTTATGTTTTATATTGGTGATGTGCCATACTTCATGCCCAAGTTCGAAGAGCTCTTTTTTATATGTAAGTTCTTCTGATGAGTGTAAACCACGTAATACTACTGTGTAGGCTCTTTCGCTTTTAAGTTTATATTTATAATGGCTAACGTTATTCTCTTTAAAGTTAGTTCTTATGTTTTTGTACGTTTCTACGTCACCAGGCATTATTTTAACTATGTGTCCTGACCTCATCGTTTTCATAGTGTATTTGACGTTGTTTACAAATGAGGAGAGGAGTTCTTTTAATTTCGTTATGTCAATGACTCCCGTGACAAATATGGGTTCCGGCTTTGGCGGTTTAGGCTCCTTAGGTTTTTGACTGGGTTCATCGTGGCTTGCAGACTCTAAGATTTGAAATCTGTTTTCTGTTGTTACTGCATATGTTGTTTTATTTACTTTATATATTTTTTTTGTCCATCCAGGGTTAGATTCCGCTTTTCTTTTCATAGGCACCTGATCGTATTACCAGGGTTGATTTTGTTTTTGCTTGTTCATCCTCCATGTCAGATGTATTCGATTTTACATTCACGGTCATTTGGACTTCTTTATTTTGGTGTTTTAATTGGTAAAGTTCCAAGTGCTCCTTGCAGCTCCTTGCACGTGCAAACATGCTTTTTTGAAGTAATTGTTGTGTCATCTTTGGTTTGTTTTGGTTTTCTTTTTCATTGTTCGTATTCATTTTTTTCCCACGAGTAGGGTCGATATAAAAGGTCACTTGAAGGGTGACGCCCATTCCTCCAAGAAGGCAATCTTCAACGACGTTTACCATGTCCGCCGAGGTTGGCGCTCGATACTGTTCTCCCACCAGTCATGCATTCCATTGGCACGTGTCCCACCGTGGAATTGGGGTGATTGTTTTATAGAGGTTTTCTTCCTCTCAGCGCGGGCAATTAAGCTAAGACTCCCAATCGCTGAGCGGTTGCGGGCGTGGGTATTCATTTCCTAACACCCACTGTTGACTGGCTGGTTAGGCCAGTATTCTCGGGTTAGTAAACCGCCGCCCGTGACTCGGCGTTGAGGTTCGTTTGGTACCACCCAAAGGGCAAGTGTAGGGTTTCCTTCTTTATGTAGAACTTTGACGTTCAAGAAGTGCTGGCACTTAGCCTAATTTGAATAAATGACTTTTGATTGATTGATTGAGCTCAGAGATTCCTAGCACTAGAAAGCAGGAACTTGGTAGGTACACATTATTCACACCAATAAAGTGGTAGGGTTTTAAATTCTATCCCATGGTGTGGGATGTCATTGGATGGATAATTTTAAAATATTGAGGGTGTGTTAAAACTATTTTTTCATCCAAGGATCCGTTTGCTTCAAAGTGATAATTTTTTTAGAGTCAAGTGTCTCCCCCCCTGGCAGCTGAATGGTTACAGGTATTTGGAGACGTGAAAATATTCATGGTAGGTAATTTTTTATTTATTTATTTTTATTTAATAGTTTATGTACACACATTTAACAAATAAATAAGAAGAAGGGAACAGAAAAATAGGTACAAAGGTGATGCTTATTTCTAAAGAAATCTCTTCCAGCATACCTGCGAAAGGAGGGTCGAATAAAAGAGATGTAGACATCGTGTGTAAAAGTTATGTTAACATAAAAAACTTTAAATATAACATACTATAATAAATATGACTAAAATTAATATCATACTAATACATACTACTTAAATAATACTATAAGAATAATAATAATATATACTTTAAAAATGCAACTATGATGGTACCGAAAGGTAGTTCTTTCACTCTTCTTTTAAAAACTGGAAGAGTTTTGCATTCCCTAATGTCAGGCGGCAGTGCATTCCACAACCGTACTGCGTGCACAGTAAATGAATAGGAATAAAAATCGGTAGAGTGGGGAGGGGATTTAAGGAGATTTCTAAGATGCGACCTGCAAGGCGCATCAGAAGGACGGGAATAGGAGAAGCGTTCACGCAAATAGGAAGGCGTTTTAGGGTTGTTAAGGATGTTAAATAGCAAACACAATATCCGACAGTTCCTGCGAAGTCGGATAGGCAGCCACTTGAGTACCTTGCGAAATCCTGAAACATGATCGTATTTTTTGAGGTTGAAAACAAAACGAATACAAATATTTTGCAAACGCTCAAGTTTATTTAAAAGCTCCTCGGTGGCATCCAAATAACAGGCATCAGCGTAGTCTATGATGGGCTGAATGAGAGTTTGGGCAAGGGAAATTTTGGTGTTCAAGGGCAAAAAGCTCTGGAGGCATTTTAGCGAGTGAAATGTGTAGTGCACCTTGCGACTGACTTCAGCGATATGGTTAGTCCACGATAAATAGGAGTCTATGATCACCCCCAGGTTTTTAGCCGACTTTGCGTATTCAATCTGAACACCATTCAACAAGAGTGCAGATAGCGCCGCAATATCCAGCCTGTTCCGCATATATCTGCCACCGACAACCAAGGCCTGAGACTTCTTAGGGTTGATTTGCAGCCCAAAGGACCGCGACCACTCCCCAATTAACATCAGATCACGGTTCACGGCGGCTACAGCGGCTTCTGCATCTTGCCTCAGAAAGTGATGGTAAAGCTGCAGGTCGTCGGCATAGAGATGGAAGTTAGAGGAGATAACTTTAGTAATAGAGTTTGTAGTGACCTACCTTATACAAACTATTAAATATAAATTAAGCAATTGTTTCAAATTAAAATCAAAAACAGTTTATATACATATTTACAAAGTAACCTAACAACTAGTATTATATAAATTCAAAAATCAAAATAAAATAATTTAATGTTACTAACATTCAACATACAAACAGATATTTTGCATTAGTAGATAATTTCTTATCAGCTAACCGGCGTAGCTATGACGCGTCTTTTGTTATAGCGGCCGGCAGGCCTGCTACGTCACACAAACCGGTTGCGCGAGCGAGACGGTACTAACAGTGCGTTGCGCTCGCGCAAGTGCGGTCGATGTGAGCTACGCGTAGGCAGTATGTTCACTGAGCCGATACCGACCATTGCTATAAAAATCATAGCTTCGCCGCGCTAAACTATAACTGTACTTTCGCTTGTTTTCGTGCATCTATCATCTAAGCTATATTTCTACCACTCCTTACTCTTCTTAGTGGAACTCTTGTGTGGGAACTGTAACCTGTGTCTGTGCAATAAACTTTCTTTCTTCCTCTTGTGTATTTCGGACTTTCCTTTATTTCTTCATCCTACCTGCATATTCACACACGTCAGCCATCTACATTGGTGACCCCGTTCAGGAGCACGAGGATGACTGAGAACAAAGCATGCAGTCAACAAGATGTCGGCGAGTCGGCAGCGGAAACTTTTCGTGTGGGTGTGCGTGTACCGCCGTTCACCCGGAGAAGCCGGGATTATGATTCCACCAGATGGAAGCGCAGTTCATCCTGGCAAATATCAAGTCGGATGACACCAATTTCTATTTTGTTACCGGCAACTTGGAAACGCAATATGCTTCGGAGGTCGAAGATATTATCGACCACCCTCCAACCACCGGAAAGTATGAGAAACTGAAAAGTGAGCTCATAAAGCGACTTTCGGCAACGCGTGAGAAGAAAATTAAGCAACTACTCATGCATGAAGAGTTGGGCAACCTAAAACCTTCCCAGTTTTACCGCCACCTCCTCAACCTCGCTGGTCCAGGTGTTCCGGAGGAGTTCCTGAGGACTATATGGACGAGCCGCCTGCCCGCAAGTACACAGGCGATCATAGCTTCCCAGTCCAAGCAGGACCTGGGCGAGTTGGCTGAGCTGGCAGACCGGATCCATGACGTCGTCGGCATACAGGTTGCATCAACATCTGCCATCACAACAGCTGCAACGTCGAGCACCCCGGGCAACAGCGTGAACTCCGAGATCGCCGCCCTGACCAAGCAGATGGAGAAGCTGGCGGAGAAGGTGGAGCGATTGTCTCGTCCCAGAGGACGATCCCGTAGTGGTACGCGCCAACGGTCCAACTCCAACAGGTCCCAGTCCAGCAACAGAAGGTTCCCCCAGTGCTGGTATCATCAGAATTTTGGGGACCGGGCTAGGAAGTGCGTGAAGCCGTGCGACTACCATACGTCGGGAAATGTGAGGGGCAATCAGTGATGGCGACCGATGATTGTCCGAGTGCTGGTCGCTTATTTGTCACCGATCAAAGGTCAAAGGTGCAGTTTTTGGTCGACACCGGTAGCGACCTCTGCGTCTACCCTCGGTCGGCATTAACAAGACGACTTGAGAAAACTAATTACCAGTTATGTGCGGCAAACGGGACATCAATAGCTACGTATGGGTTCATAAATTTAACTTTAAACCTAGGGTTGCGCCGCGACTTCGCTTGGTGATTTATTGTAGCCGATGTTACAAAGGCGATAATAGGCGTGGATTTTTTATCGTTTTATGATTTGGTTGTTGATTGCAGGAACCAACGCCTCATCGACAATCATACTACGCTCTCCACCCCGGCGTCACCTGTCCGTCGTTCTGATGTCGTCTCTTCGGTGAAAGTAAGTCTTGGTGATTCCGCATACATACACATACTACAAGAATTTCCAGACATCACTCGCCCACATGGTATACACCGCACTCCAAAACACAATACTGTACATCACATTCGCACTACGTCAGGGCCACCAGTATCGTGTTCACCTCGCAGGTTGACCCCTGACAAATTAAAAATTGCCAAGGGGGAATTTGAGGCAATGTTGCAGTGTGGCACCTGTCGCTTGTCCGAGTCACCGTGGTCGTCGCCTCTCCACCTAGCACCTAAGAAAGACGATGGTTGGCGTCCCTGTGGCGATTACAGGATGTTGAACGCGCGAACCATCCCTGAACAATACCCCATCCGGCACATCCAGGACTTCGCTCATAGCCTGTCTGGCTGTACCGTATTTTCCCAAATTGACCTTGTAAAAGCATATAACCAGATTCCTGTTCATCCAGACGATATCCCGAAGACTGCAATCACAACGCCGTTCGGTCTTTTCGAATTCCCTTATATGACGTTCGGGCTACGAAATGCCGGACAGACGTTTCAGCGCTTCGTGGATGAAATGCTCAGGGGTCTGGACTTTACGTACGCATACTTGGATGATTTTTTGATCTTTTCGAAAGACCAGAAGACCCACGAACATCACCTGCGTCAGATTTTTTCCAGGCTCCGAGATTACGGTATGGTCATCAACAGTTTTAAGTGCGCTTTTGGAGTGTCTGAGGTAAATTTTTTGGGCTACCACATCTCAGCAAAGGGCACAAGACCATTGCCTACCAAGGTCGAAGCCGTGCAGAATTTCCCAGCGCCTAAGACCGTGAGAGAGCTGCGCAGATTTCTTGGGATGCTGAACTTCTACAGAAGGTTCATTCCAGGTGCAGCTAGTCTCCAAGCACCTCTGAACACTCTGCTCACTGGTTCGGTTAAAGGTTCAGATTCCGTCAATTTTACATCCGAGGAGTACGAGGCATTCCAGAACTGCAAAAATAGCCTTTGTCAAGCAGCACTGTTGGCTCATCCTGACTGCAACGCTAAGTTGGCGTTGGTCACGGATGCGTCAGACAAAGCCATGGGCGCGGTCTTGCAGCAACTGAATGCGGGGGCTTGGGAGCAGGTTAAGTACTCACCTTACGACCGCGAGCTGCTCGCCATTTACGAGAGTGTGAAGTATTTTCGGCATATGCTAGAGGCTCGTGACTTTGTAATTTACACAGACCACAAGCCTCTTACATTCGCCTTCCACACTCGTAAAGAGAATTGTTCCCCACGACGGTCCCGTCACCTGGATCTTATAGCCCAGTTCACAACGAACATCCGGCATATATCTGGGAAGAACAATGTCGTGGCGGATACCCTCTCGCGCGTTGAGGAGATTACTCAACCTGTGCCCGCTGAAAGGATCGCTGTAGCGCAACTGGAAGACCAGGAGCTGAAGCAACTGCTTATCGGGGATAACGCGTTACGCCTTCAACAGGTCAGCGTACCAAGATCGCAGACGCAACTATACTGCGACGTCAGCACCCCTACACCAAGACCTTTTGTGCCCAAGGAGTTGCGCAGGACAATTTTCCTCAGCTTGCACTCCTTGAGTCACCCAGGCACCAAGGCATCAGCAAGATTGGTTGATCAGANTGGCCTGGCATCAGGAAAGACTGTCGAGAGTGGGTACGCTCTTGCCTGTCTTGCCAGCGCTCGAAGACCACACGACACGTCTTTGCACCACTGGGAGCTTTCAAATTACCGCAATCGAGATTTTCATTCATCCACATTGACCTCGTAGGACCTTTGCCATTGTGCCAAGGTTTCCGCTATTGTCTCACAGCCGTCGATCGCTTTACGCGATGGCCAGAGGCAATACCGTTAGCAGACATAACTGCAGAAACAGTGGCAAAGGCTTTACTGAGTGGTTGGATTGCTCGTTTCGGCTGCCCATCGGATATCGTAACCGATAGAGGTCGGCAGTTCGAATCAGCATTCAAATGCCTGTCTGCCATTGCTGGGTTCCAACATCGCAGAACAACTGCGTACCATCCAGCCTGTAACGGACTAGTGGAACGATTCCACCGTCAACTCAAGGCTGCGATTACCTGCCACGCAAATGACAGTTGGGTGGACTCTCCTCCACTAGTCCTGCTAGGTGTTCGCAGCGCGTACAAGGAAGACGCTCAGACTTCATCCACCGGATTAGTTTACGGCCAGCCAATGCGCCTTCCAGGGGAATTTTTGGACCCTCAGTCTGACGAGACCGTTGACATGACCGCTTACCTGTCAAGGCTTCGGAGTATTATCCAGAATCTGCAACCATCACCAGCAGCCAGGCACAACAGCAACTTCAAAACTTTTATTTACAAGGATCTATCCTCTGCAACTCACGTGTTCTTTAGGGACTGCACTACCGGTGGTGGTCTGAAACCGGCATACTCTGGTCCTCATAAGGTCATCGAAAGAGGTGACAAGGTGTTCAGAATAGTGGTAAACGGTAAACAGGTTACCGTATCGATAGACCGCATTAAGCCGGCCTTCATACTGCGTGACCCTGACAACACATCATATTCACCACATGCCACTAACATGCACCCTAACACACCACAGTCACCACTCAACACTAACACTCACCACTACACAC
>NDFZ01001794.1:0-15117 GCA_002192655.3 Mamestra configurata | reverse complement strand
TACCAGTATTTTACATGAATGGAGTGTTTAACCTTTTAAAGGCCAGAGCATAAATGCATCAGCATGCCCCAAATGCCAAGCCACAAATTCACCTTGCTTTTTGCAACAAACTTAAATAACTTACTACAAAGTATTAAATAACTTTATTTTCGGTAGTCGTTTTTTGACACCAACTTCCGAAATTAAAGTTATTTAGGTTTTTTCCTTTTCAAACAAAAAAAAATCCAAATCGGTCCAGCCATCTTCGAGTAATCGGGGAAAATACATAATAAAAAAAATCCGACGAATTGTGAACCTCCTCCTTTTTTTGAAGTCGGTTAAAAAGGACATACCTACACGAAACAAAGTAACAAATTTCTGCCATTTATGGCCGGTTTCAATAACGTATCTACCTTTAACCAACTGTCAAATTAGCTACCAGCAGTAGCTGAAACGTCATGTTCGCCTTTGTAACCTGACGTTTCAGCTACTGTTGGTAGCTAACTATAAATCAACTAACATAGGGTGGGATTCCCTCAGGTTAGGTGGATTGAAGATCTTTCCAGTGTGGCTGGTAACAAATATAATAAGAGTAGCCAAATATTGAATGCAGTAATGTGATATTGACAAGCATACTTCCAGCCTGGATGCCAGCCATGATTGGCCTATTGAAGCCAATCATAAAAATCACATCTGTATTTCTCTGATGGGTTAGTCTGAGCTGTACCATAAAGTACCTACAAATGCCAGCACATCAAGCTACACGAAATTAGCAAGTTTTCCCAATCAACCTTGAACCTGTTGCTTTAGCGATCAAGCATATTTTATTTACATATTTAGGTACACATATAATTATTTTTACATGCCGATCCCAAGTTGAAGATCTATTAATGAAATTTGACAGATTGTTGATCCAGACTTAGCAATGTTACTGAGAAATTACAGTACATAAAAACTCAATAACACTTTAAAATCTAACACAGGATCTCATAAGACATACCAACAAAGCTGTCAGTGGATAATGTCCTGGCCTAATAAAATTGTTTCATTAAAAACAAAGCTATGTGGTATGAAGATAATTTAAGGATAGTTATGTTGGTAACGTTGAGTTACTGAAAAGTAGTTTTATGAACACAGTGGGAAGGTGCAACCTGAAACTTTAGTTAGCGGAAACACGATGAAAAAATAGGATTTGAATAAATACTTTAAAAATATCATNATGTCCTGGCCTAATAAAATTGTTTCATTAAAAACAAAGCTATGTGGTATGAAGATAATTTAAGGATAGTTATGTTGGTAACGTTGAGTTACTGAAAAGTAGTTTTATGAACACAGTGGGAAGGTGCAACCTGAAACTTTAGTTAGCGGAAACACGATGAAAAAATAGGATTTGAATAAATACTTTAAAAATATCATTTTTACCTGAGATTTAGTCCTTGAGACAAATGTACGTTACTTTCATATACATCTTCCATATTTGCGTTTGCAGCCAGGCACTAGATTATTCCTGTAAATTTCTTCAATTAACGTAACAAACCGCGTAAACTCTCTGACCTGACATTCATTGACAGCTGAATGTTTAATGTTTTTAATTGTGTCTAGATTTCTCAACACTTAGATCTAGTATCGAGTCTTTTAAGACTAGAATCAACTTTGTTAGGAGGCAAACGCCATCATAACACGCGAGTCGTAAATTTACGGACTTATTTGTCAACTTATTTTTTTTATTAAACAACAAGCACCCGATATAAATTGAAAAGTCTTGTCGAAACCAAAACTCATACCTAATTATTTTGATGATCAACTTTAGTAAAATGATAATGATCAAACACTAACATTTTTAATCGAGTGAGAATTTTATTCGATAGTTTAATAGTTGCAATACATCAAAATCGCTCGTCTCACATTTGGCCCGCGCCCTTTTACTAGTGACCGCGCCTGTCAGAGTGCACCGGTGCAATTTTGCCGACGATTTTATTAAATAAATATTTTGGGCTTTGAAATCCTATCTCCAGACGCAAAACAGCATGTAAGTAACAAAATCAACATTTGGAATTTGATTTTAGTTAGATAGGACCTTACTTTCTTTTAAAATGATTTTAATTGCAATTATTGTACGTATCATGGGTTTGTCCTTGCCCAATAAGATTCTAATTGGCGCGCATTTTTTTTTCCATTACTTTTTGAAAATGCGAGTCTTTCGAACACAGTTCAAGTCAGGAGTCATCAAAATTAATCAATTTCAGTAACCTATTTATTTTTAAATTACCCTTGCCCTCAATATCGTGGTTATTGATCACTAGTCGCACGCATGCGTTCTCCGCTCCAGACTCTCCCAATCAACATTTTCTGAAGGCCACGGTAGTCTCATCTCACTGCACTTTTTCTATAATTTAACAATACTTGAACACGAAATAACTGTGCTAAATATTCTAAAATAACCATATTAGTGACTAATCGTCGCGAAAACGTCATTAGGTAAATATTGTTTTCGATTTTTAAGTGATAGAAGTTGAACAAAGCAAAGGAAGTGTCTCATTACTGCGGTTACGAACACGACAGGGTAACGCGACTATATCCCCCTGCTTTATATACGTCACTGGTCGACTGCGTAATCGTTTGTGCGTCTTTCTGACCCAAGTTAGGCCTGGGCAGGCGATGCGCAAACTGTGCCTGCGTGGTGGATTACGGCCCAATCCCTTTGAAGGGAGTCTTCGGCAGCAGCAGAGGGGAAATTAATGGTTTATACTGTATGTATATAAAGTTGTGTACGGCGCGCTGCTCAATAACCGCGCATTTGAGCTTACAGTGTTTCGGTTTTAAATATCGAACGCCACATTTCCTTGTAAACATATGATCGGATACATTTGTAGGGTTGTGAACTTGGTCAATTAAGCACGTTCGTTATGACCTTTGTACGCATGTGTCTTGGATTTCGTAAACATAATTAGACACTAAATCATTATTTACTTATTAAATTCACTCATTTAGATTTCCTTATTTATGAATAAGTGATACGGAAACTCAGACAGACGATATTGTTGTCATCGTGGGTAGAACCTGGATATGGGTAATAATGGAGCTAGGGATTGGCACAGGAAAAGAGAAGCTTATGATCAGCTGTAGGCTCAGTGGATTATGATGAAAATGATAAGAAAACACAATGTTACCTCTTTTTAAACCCCCTTTTTAATCATATTGTGCGCACAGATGAGTGCACAAACTAAGCTGGACGTATTGAGCGATTTGCCATAGTTAAAGTTGTATGGATAAGATTATTTTGTTAATTTGATTTTAACTATCGGGTGACCACAAGTTCTAATAATTTTGGCTTCTAATGACCAAATGCGTGTCTGGTTATGAAATGTGTGCTAGACTAATGATGGCATTTTAATAATAAGTATAGAAAGATATAAGTGAACAGAGTTAAGTAATAGAGATGTTGCCTAGGAGGTTTAAAAAAATATGATTCTATTTAGTCCGTCAGTTGGATAATCGAAAAATATTGGATAAGTATTTTTATTTCATCAAATCAATAAAAATACGAAGGTAAAACTTGTTACTTAAGGCTTGTAACGTCACTTTCCAGTAAAAAGTGTACTCGTAAGCGACGTCACACGTGTTTTCAACTCACTGTATCGTTTTATTTTATTTTTTTTAAGTGACGAAAATAATAATTACGTTTTCAATATTTTTTGGAAATCTATCTGACGGACTACTTAATTTTTTTTAGTTAATTACTCTATAGTCATGCTGTTGTCTCAGAGTCATAAAACTGACTCTTCCCTCGCTCCTGTGGCCAAACAGGTAGGTACCGTGTTTCCGTGATAAAAGAAGGCAATGGCATTCATCAAGGGATCCTTCAAAAGAGCTAATTGAAGGAAGGTTGCAGTCAGTTTCGTTCCCCGCCCGCGCTCCCCAGAGCAGGAGGAGTGAATTGATGATTTCCCATCCATGAAAAAGGCACCCATCTTTGTAACTTTGTCTAGGGAAAGAATTTTCGATATTGGATCAGCACGGCGATTCTGTAAACATGTCGACGTGAAAACTTTGGTGAAGTGAGCTGTCAAACCATAAAAAAACGAGATGGAATAACAGCCGTTCGATTCTGTATATAATAATATGTTGAAGTGAAGGCTTGGGTGAAGTGATCACGAGGTTAGCTGTCAATCCATATAATCAAGATGGAATGATAGCTGACTCCGTGATCACGTGACATGTTGATTGTATGGATTGACAGCTCACCTCGTGATCACTTCACCCAAGCTTTCACTTCGACATTTTTACAGAATCCACCGGCAGAATCGACCGGCTCACCTAAGTGTCGACAGACTAGACCGGCAGAAATTCCAAAGATTACCTTTTACAAACAATTTGACTTTTCTATATTATTAGTCTGAATATGAACACACATTATTAAAACAAAAGGTTTTGCCCGCAACTTCGCTCGTGTTATTATAGATTTTCACAAAAAAAAGTAGAAAAGTAGCCTGTATTTGTCTTCAGGGTCCCATCTAGGTATCTTTATACCAAGAGTCACCAATATCAGTGCAGTAATTTAGACTTGAAAGCGTAACAAACAAACAAACTCGCGAAACAAGGCAAATCCGTTATGACACCAAGTAATACTGTCATCGGTTCAGTAAGGTGCCTGCCCACTGTAGCGTAACAGATTATGCGAATAGCTTACGAAGTTCCGAACTAGGGCGGATGATTTTGATTTGTTGCTATGTTGATTAGGGATGAAGGGATAATAGAATTTGTCGCATTTATAATGTTAAATAGTTGGGATTTATATACCAAATGGCAAAACGTGGAGAACCTACGGAATGTTGTCCAGCTCACAATACAAACTGTAGTCACTTTGTATATAATATGTTTGCTAATAAATATTCTTATTCTTTACAGATCATGGCAACGCCAAACGAGGATATTGTGAAGAAAATCGTGAACGCCATCACGATACAGGGAAATGCAATTCCCGACAAAGACAGGATTGCAACCCTTGATTTGTTCATCGACCAACGCGACCGCGAACTGATCCTCACCACCAGCCACAGGACCCAAAGCGAATTCGAAGACGTCAAGTTGCAATCCGACATCAAACTGGCAATCTTCTATTTCAAGGCTGAACGATTCTCGGAAATGGTAGCAAAATGCCGAAATATGAGCATTGATTTTCCCGCGGAAATGCTGAAGAAATACAAGCTGATTTAAATTGAGAAATTTATTTTATTTTATTTGTGTCTGTAAAATGTGATTTTGGTTTTGTGGGACTTCGAACACCGGAATAGCGTTACTTTAATCCATCTAGGCCTTCGGTTTATTTTATAGTCACGTTTAGAGCCACCCCATCGCAGATTGGCTAAGCACTGACAGCAACAGGTGTTTTTTTTTACTGGCTAACAAATACTTATCACTCTTATAAATTTGAAGATTCATTCGTCCGTGAGAAAATCAACGCGGACAGAAGTACTGTACAGACGCCAGCACATCAAGCTACAACAATCTGTCAAATTTCTTTAATAGATTTTCAACTTTATCGCCCAAGCATTAGGTTCAAGGTTGGTTGTGAAAATTTGACAGTTTTGGGTAGCTTGATGTGCTGGCTGTACATATTTTTACAGTACATATTTTTTAAACACAAAGTTGATATTTGTTTGGCAGGCAAAACCGCGCTGCACTGAACTGAATCTCACCCAGATCTGCGCCTACTGCCAGCCTTTTGAGCCGCACTTATGATAAGCGGTGTGAGCTCATATATNGCGTAACAAACAAACAAACTCGCGAAACAAGGCAAATCCGTTATGACACCAAGTAATACTGTCATCGGTTCAGTAAGGTGCCTGCCCACTGTAGCGTAACAGATTATGCGAATAGCTTACGAAGTTCCGAACTAGGGCGGATGATTTTGATTTGTTGCTATGTTGATTAGGGATGAAGGGATAATATAATTTGTCGCATTTATAATGTTAAATAGTTGGGATTTATATGCCAAATGGCAAAACGTGGAGAAGCTACGGAATGTTGTCCAGCTCACAATACAAACTGTAGTCACTTTGTATATAATATGTTTGCTAATAAATATTCTTATTCTTTACAGATCATGGCAACGCCAAACGAGGATATTGTGAAGAAAATCGTGAACGCCATCACGATACAGGGAAATGCAATTCCCGACAAAGACAGGATTGCAACCCTTGATTTGTTCATCGACCAACGCGACCGCGAACTGATCCTCACCACCAGCCACAGGACCCAAAGCGAATTCGAAGACGTCAAGTTGCAATCCGACATCAAACTGGCAATCTTCTATTTCAAGGCTGAACGATTCTCGGAAATGGTAGCAAAATGCCGAAATATGAGCATTGATTTTCCCGCGGAAATGCTGAAGAAATACAAGCTGATTTAAATTGAGAAATTTATTTTATTTTATTTGTGTCTGTAAAATGTGATTTTGGTTTTGTGGGACTTCGAACACCGGAATAGCGTTACTTTAATCCATCTAGGCCTTCGGTTTATTTTATAGTCACGTTTAGAGCCACCCCATCGCAGATTGGCTAAGCACTGACAGCAACAGGTGTTTTTTTTTACTGGCTAACAAATACTTATCACTCTTATAAATTTGAAGATTCATTCGTCCGTGAGAAAATCAACGCGGACAGAAGTACTGTACAGACGCCAGCACATCAAGCTACAACAATCTGTCAAATTTCTTTAATAGATTTTCAACTTTATCGCCCAAGCATTAGGTTCAAGGTTGGTTGTGAAAATTTGACAGTTTTGGGTAGCTTGATGTGCTGGCTGTACATATTTTTACAGTACATATTTTTTAAACACAAAGTTGATATTTGTTTGGCAGGCAAAACCGCGCTGTACTGAACTGAATCTCACCCAGATCTGCGCCTACTGCCAGCCTTTTGAGCCGCACTTATGATAAGCGGTGTGAGCTCATATATGTTTAGAATCTACATANTATTTTTACAGTACATATTTTTTAAACACAAAGTTGATATTTGTTTGGCAGGCAAAACCGCGCTGCACTGAACTGAATCTCACCCAGATCTGCGCCTACTGCCAGCCTTTTGAGCCGCACTTATGATAAGCGGTGTGAGCTCATATATCTTTAGAATCTACATCAAATTTTGTATTATTTCGCATCTCATCCGCACTGTAAAATTACTTTTCAATTATGGCAATAAACGTCACTATAAAGTCAGCCTTAGTTAGTCTGTCCACTGTCTATATTGGTACTACTACGAATGTTTTGAAATAACTTATATTTGAAGTGTTTTTCTTTAAAAAGTAGGTAATATGTGTCAACGTTAAGCTCAAGAATATCAATATATATTTTGGTGTCATGGTCGTGTTCTTATTTATTTTGTACCTAGTATTGTTCAAATATTATGTCCAACCTGCTTAACTACCAAACTAACTAAAAATTGTTTGGTAGTGCTATCTTAAAAAATCTCACCGTGTAAATGAACATGAAGTGAGTGAGACAGTGTTTGACAACTCACTCAGAGTTGTCAATCCATCCAATCAAGGTTAAATGCTTTAAATGATTGAGAATTGAAATGACCTTCCAATTCAAGTTTGCTCCACCAATACCGTAAAACAGGGTGGATAGAAATGCTGAGGTGAATAAAAAACGAAACTTAATTTTACTTAAACTATATGGTTTCCTACAAAGCAGCCACATAAAAAGGTCTTTGGGGCCGAGGGTAGGAACCCTGTTTATGTGTAGACGCTAGCACATCAAGTTACGACAATCCGTCAAACTTCTTTAATATATTTTCAACTTTATCAGTAAAGCATTAGGTTCAAGGTTGATTGGGAAAATTTGAGTTTCGGGTAGCTTGATGTGCTGGTGTCTGTACCACCAGTTTACCTTAATGTCAAGCCATTATAAAGGGCATACAAGTTTAAATATTTTAGCCACATACCCCAGATCTCAGAGACGCGGACAATGACGACATTGAGCGGGCGTGGAGGGCTTTGGCTGTTCAGTAGATGTTAAAATTATTCTTTTTAGAGCGTACTACAATACGTTTCACGAGCAGCCTGTGGGCTATATTTACTCAAAAAATTGTACAATGCCCTCTGCGTGCAGTAAAACAAAGCGTTCAGGGTGCTGTTGAGGTTGCCCCGCTACAGCAGCGCATCAGGGATATTCGCGGACGCGCATGTGGATTGCTTCTTTGCCACAATGCGTAAGCGCTGTGCTTCCTTGGTTCGTGGGGTGCGGGGCGGCGACAACAGTGTCCTGTTCCTGATTTCAAGCAGGCTGGATTGTCCGTACGCTTACGTGAATCGATGCTGCGGCATTTCACATGAAATGGTGCAGCCGCGGTGAACCGTCGAAGTCGAACGGTACTGCCGCTGTGTATACCTCTAGTACCTATACAGGAATTTGTTTCAGGTGTAGACATCATAAGTTTTTACTTGATAATAATTTGATGTGAATTTAATAAAAAAAAGTGAAAATTCCAATCACTCTTTCCTTTTATTCACACTTGCATTTCCATGCACTCCGTTTTACGTGCTGAAAAGCCGAGATTCCAAATTAGGATACAATTAACAAAATATTTTTGGAAAACATCACATTAGAAAATGCCTTTTTGGGCGGGATTTGGTCGAGTGAAGTTTAGCGGCTGTTTTAATTATTCGTAAATTGATTCCTAGTGCATATTGTGATGTAAATTGCTATACTTTTGGGTCTTAAGTGTCCACGCACCTGGAAAATATGTGGAATCATTGAAACAGGCGCGATCTCGGTTAAATGGAGCTGAGAATTTTATTGTAGTATTATTGACTATCTCACTCGAAACTTGCTGAGAAGGCCGAATCGATATATTTGATACTAGATACTCCAAAAACCATTAGAATGTGTTACATCCACATTCTAATACAAAACACAAGAAATTAAGGCCGTAAGACTTGGCTTGGGAAGGCTTTTGACCATATTGGTCAAAAGTCTTCCTTTCGACATTTAAAAAAAAAATGCGTTCTAAAAATGCAATAAGAAAATGAGAAGTAAAATACTTGCACGGTGTGTATTTTATTAGAATTACTTAGTCGACGAATATTTAAATCACAGTGGACTCTACTAACATATTTTTCGTGAAAGTCGCGTTTAGCAAACTTGAATGAAAACTTTCGAGAATGAATGAAAACCACGCACGCCACGGAGCAATGTGGAAAGAAAATACTTGAAACGAAACACTTACGTCAATGTCAAAAAGTAAGTGACGTGACGTGTAGGTAATCCCAGCCAGGTATCTTTTGAAAACGTTTGCGAAACACATCGACATATTGTGAAAATAGCGTAATATTTTATCAATACATCGATTCGATAAGGATATTATCACCCATATTCCACGTCAGAAGTTTACATACACAGGTAAAATTAATATTCCATACATTTCTTTCACACCGAATTAAAAAGTAAAAAAAAAGAATACATAATTTTATAAGCACTTGCCTTTGCTTGTCGCGGTAAATGTTAATTCAAAAAAGTTGTCGGATAGGTTCTTTATACTGTGAGCTCATGTGGTGTTTCGTTTTCAGGTTTTAAAATGTTGCGACTTTTATTTTTGGCTGCATTGCTGCAGTGTACCATATCCCAGCAATATCAGCAGAAAGTAGCCCCAGGAGTGCCTCCACAGAACTATCAGGTTAGTAAAAAAAAAAATGCATGTCTAAATGGCCAGTGGGGTAGGCAGAATGTCATATAGTGTTGTGCTTCTGAAAGAGAAAAAAGTGAAAGTGGCCTAGTCATGAAATGTAGGAGAGAGATTATTATTGAGTCATTCTCATCATAACCTATGAATGAACATAATGACATACCTAAATATTATAGATTTATTTTGTTTTAATATAGATATAATATTTATTTATTTATTTACACTTCACGCACAGAAATGTACAGAGGCGGACTTAATGCCATAGGCATTCTCTACCAGTCAACCTTTGGGTGATGCAGAGAATGGTGGTAGGTGCAATATGGTGATTAAAAAGCATTAATAATCTATGTTTAACTAGAATAATCATTTCAATCCGCTACTAGCCTACATTTTGGCCCCCTTCAAGGCCCTTCTCCCTTTTCCATTCAACTGTTTTCTGCTAGAATGAGCCATTTTGGTAGTTATAATCAATATACATATATAAAACTTTTCCATTACTGACTGAGTGACTGACAGACAATGCACCGTGGAAATTACTGGTTGTAGAAAGCTGAACTTTGGAATGTAGGTTCCTTGGGGAGTACAGAGGATTTCCCGAAATTCGTATGGGGACGGAAAAAAACGGGATATGTGTGAACAAACACGGGCAAAGCTTATGTATATTAAAATTTGTAAACTTGTAAATCCCCATCTTTTTGATTTGTACATGTAATTTTCCTTAACATTGTGCTTATAGATTGTTTTATAATGACGACCTATTCAGTTCATGACCTTATTATATTATTACAAGATTGACTATTTTTTGTTATTTAATTGTAAACTTCCCTTTGCCAATTTTTTTCTTATATGGATAAGTTAACCTACTTATTCGACACCATTAGCCAGTTAGAAACTCAGTTTTTAGTAAAAATATGAAGATATTGTTTTTAAGAATGTGTAGTATTTATATGATGCTGGAGAAAAAAATTTTCAGGGATGTAAAACAGTCTATGACAGTCATTTATACTGTAGTTTGCTAGAATTTCTGTAATTCAATGTATACTCCCAGATATAACTTATTATAAACATAAAAATGAACAAACAAACAATGTTAACAATATTAATATATATTTCTTGTGTANAATGTATACTCCCAGATATAACTTATTATAAACATAAAAATGAACAAACAAACAATGTTAACAATCTTAATATATATTTCTTGTGTATGTGTGTGTCACTGAACTCCTAAACGGCTGGATCAATGTTGATGAAATTTGTTTTGTGTTCAAGGGGATTTGAGAAAGGTTTTGATTAACAATTGGACCGGGTAGGTGACGCTGCAATTGATTACTATAATTTTATTTTCGTCAGACACAAAGCAAACATTCGGACAGGACAACGTCTGTCGGGACTGCTAGTATATATACAATTCTTCTGTTACTAAGTGACTGTCAGACAACGCACAGCTGAAACTACTGGTCATTGAAAGCTGAAATTTGGCATGTACATTCCTTGGGAAGTGAAGGTGAGCACTAAGAGAGGATTTCCCGAAATTCCTACGGTAACGGGAAAAGACAGGATATGCGCGTACGAAGTCGCGGGCAAAACCTGGTCTCTTTATAATAGTAGGTAACTATACTCTAATGCCACAATAATAATGATAAAATAACTTTAATTTCGAAAGTCGGTGTTTCTGGAACATTTTTTCGGGTATCCCAGCATCAGATCCTGACTTAAACCATCCATCATCAGCTCAGCAAGATGAGATGTTGATTACCAGGCACAAGTATCTGAATTGCGTTAGAAAGTATTTGATAAACATTGTACAATATGCCTTTAAAATTTTGAAGGTTGCTCTCGATTTCCCTAGTCGCATATAAAAAGAATCATCAAAATCCATTCCTAATTGGCGGAATGATCAAATAACAAACACACAAAAAATAAAAACATACAGTTGAATTGAGAACCTCTTCCATTTTTGAAGTCTGTTAAAAAGAGTATCCTCTGTTACCAAAATAATAGACATTTTTCAACTATTTCTTTAATGTAGGCAAGTCAGACCATAGTTTGCAAATCCTTTATTGCATGTCTCTCAAACCTCATAAACACAGTTTTTTTTTAAACTTAAGTTTGTCTTTGGGAGTTCCAAATTTGAAATAGATGGTCTGAGTGAAAGGTGATATGAGGGCTGATTGAAAAGTGCTTGGACTGCTTTTCAATCTAATTAATTATATTTTTAATTTTCTACATATTCACTACCAAGTTTAATACTCTTCTGTCATCTCACCAGCAAAGCGTTCACCTTTGAAAAATAATAATTCTTCCTTAGACTCAAAATTTTTTAGACACTGATCCGGCTATATTTGCGGTACCTAGTGGCTTCGGATTGCTTGACAAATAAATTTGTAAAATCACAACTAATTATCACACACGTTTCCAATTTTGCACAGTTTTGAACTGAACTAAATAATGTGAGAAGTTTTGTTTTTAAGAAATGACTGGATCTGTATCAGGCCGAATACTTTTCAATCCGCTTAGTATTCTAGACAGGCTGTAGGAAATGATAGAGAAGTATTGAAAAATTTAGAGGTGTCTCCGTGGAGTTTTTTTGCACTTTCATCTCCATAGAGAATTGATGACCCCTTTCAATGGCAATAAAAGACGATTCACTTCAAATAGAAGACATTTTGGGCGGATCACAAAAAAAAGGAAAAAGAGAGCGAAAATTATGATGATAATATTATTTACTGTAAGAGAGTAATAAAAAACTGGCCAAGTGCGAGTCGGACTGGCGTGCATAGGGTTTCGAACGAATCTCAATTTTATAACATGTTATTCTAACACTATAGACTTCTTGTAATCAATAGTATAGAGCTATTATCTGCGTTTTTTAGGCTCAGTAGTTTCGGAATTAAGGGATGTGGTCAAATTTCATCAAATTTCTTGAATAACTTCAAAACTGTTTATTTTAAAATTATGAAAAATATATAATGAAAATTCTTACAATAAGCCCTTTCATTTGATATATCACACGGTAATAATTGAATAACAAAAAATAAAACGAGTTGGTCTCTCAAAAGTTACCCCTATACTGAAAATTTATTTACGCAACGCGTCTCTGTTCGGGTCACAAAAGTTTACTAAATTTTAACAGAATCGGTCAAGTAGTTTCGGAGAAAATTGGCTGTAACAGACGGACGGACAGACATCCGATCCTATAAGGGTTCAGTTTCTTACTGATGTTCGGAACCCTAAAACTATAGAAAAATGATAACACCTTTAGCATAGGTTGCCATTAGTTCCAACTGATAAAGTAATATGAAAGCAAAGGTGCTGATTATTTAATAGTTTTTGCTATAGTAGATTTTATAGTAAGTACTTGTGCAATTTTTTTATTTTTGAAAAGTACTTCATTAAATGACTTCTCCTGCTCTGGGAGGTGCGGGCAGGGAGTGTCAGACTCTTCTAAGTGAGTTAAACGTAACACTTTTACACGACAGTCGTTTTTGGTCATGTTTAAACTAGATAATGTGTGTTTCCTAGCTGACTACCCTGAGAAGAAACACCGAAACAAACTCACGAGGTCATAGTATCTTTTAAAGCCCATACAATCGTACTGGTCAAATCATATGAGAACAATGTAGGTTAACCGCACCCGTGTTCCTTCAAATGCCCGTTGCATTCCAAGGCCGCGGTCACTGTTAACCCCTAATATTGCGATCTACATGGCCTTTACTGATTGGAACCGCACCCGTGTTCCTTCAAATGCCCGTTGCATTCCAAGGCCGCGGTCACTGTTAACCCCTAATATTGCGATCTACATGGTCCTTACTGATTGGAACCGCACCCGTGTTCCTTCAAATGCCCGTTACATTCCAAGGCCGCGGTCACTGTTAACCCCTAATATTGCGATCTACATGGCCTTTACTGATTGGAACCGCACCCGTGTTCCTTCAAATGCCCGTTGCATTCCAAGGCCGCGGTCACTTTTTTTGACAGTTCCGTAACATAGTACATGCTACCTTTCAATTTTGCTGTCATATAATTATTGTAAGCCTCAGGTATAAAGATGTGCTAAAGCGTCACAAGCATCACTTTAAAAATTGCGATGTGGAGCCGTCTCGGTAGGAAGCAAGCCGTACAAAGACTTGAGTGGGGGACGGTTAGAACCAAGGTTCGTGTCGCCAAGCGTGACCAATTGAAAGCCCGACTACCTGCGGCAATTGGCTATAATTATATAGATGAAATGCTCACGCAATGTGCGAGGGAGGATCTTCTTGGATTGGTTGGTTAAATAAGCCACATGCAATGCAAGCTCATGAACGACGATTACAGCCGATCTGAAGGACTCGCCTCGGCCGAAATCGGTCGGATCACGTTATATATAATCAGCGCATACATCCCTAATCTATTCAAAATTAGAGTGAACAGGCTTCTTCTGGGTAAGCTCGCTCCATCGTCGACTTTGCCTCTGTCATCTATGACCTAGACTAGAGTCAAGAGCAAACTCATCTCAAATAAAAAAAATAAAAAATTTGCCCAAAGGCTAAAATGTGAGTTGACATTAAACAAGTAGTGCATTCCCATCGTTTGCCCGCAAAGGCATATCTACACTTTTATCTATAAGAACGGCAAAAAAAATACGTTTGTTGTGTGGGCGTCCCTCTAAATATTTATTTAATTCTATTTTTAGTATTTGTTGTTATAGCGGCAACAGAAGTACATCATCTGTGAAAATTTCAACTGTCTAACTATCACGGTTTTTGAGAAACAGCCTGGTGACAGACGGACAGACTGACGGAAAGCGGAGTCTCAGTAACAGGGTCCCGTTTTACCCTTTGGGTACGGAACCCTAAGAATAGAGTATGTAGAAAAAGCGCATTGGACTAATGGGTCGCATGAAACCTTTTAATGTAGAAAATATAGCCACAAACCTTACTGTAATTTATACTATCTATGTCGGTAATAACTATAATCATGGGCCCACTTTCAAANACCCTTTGGGTACGGAACCCTAAGAATAGAGTATGTAGAAAAAGCGCATTGGACTAATGGGTCGCGTGAAACCTTTTAATGTAGAAAATATAGCCACAAACCTTACTGTAATTTATACTATCTATGTCTGTAATAACTATAATCATGGGCCCACTTTTACTCCCTTGGGATTATTTCCAACATTCCGGTGTTTCTGGTATTTATGGTTTCTTCGATTTTTGCCACCGACATACGAAATTAACGTTATTTTGTTGGTTTTTCTTTGAAGGAAGTCGGTTGTATTTTTTGTCAAACAGTTTTTTATTTTTCACTTTTTAATGCTTCCCCCTAAAAATTCAACCAGTCCATATCAATTTAATTGTCTATCTCCGAAGTTCTTCATCCGATCTTAACGAAATTTATGTGGGACCATTTCGGAATAAACCTTTTTCGAACAAATGAAGTTATGTCTGGACATACATTAAAAAGAAATATA
>NDFZ01001792.1:0-12707 GCA_002192655.3 Mamestra configurata | reverse complement strand
CACGCCACCAATTGCGCAACTGCTGTTATATGACGGTGGAATTTTATAAAATGATTAGAAAGAAAATTCACTGATAGACAAACGATAAGATAATTTTATAATAATTGCGTCTTAATTGCCAAGCTCTTGTCCCATGTTACTTGTGGTAATAATTATGCTGTGGAGATCTGATAATATTATTTATTTATTTTTATTTTATTTTTCGGCTCACCGACAATTGAATACACGTATACAAGGATATAAGATACATCAAATAAACTGATAGTCCAGTGTACCAATTTCTTACAGGTAAGCACATCATGCGTTACATTTTGCACAACACTTAAAATTAGATGACTTCTGAGTTATAGTTGAAGAATAAATGAAGAATATCTTCTTCTTCCCTGGGACAACTCACACACAGTCATTCGATCCCAAACTAGGCAGAGCCTGTGCTATGGCAACCAGACAACTGATAAACATACTTATATATTTCTAAATACATACATATTATAGAAAAATCACACCCAGACAGAGGACAAATGATCATGCTCATCACACAAAGATTTGTCCTGGGTGGGAATCAAACCCACGACCTCCGGTTTAGCCGTCAGGGTCACTAACCACTCGACCAACAAGTCAGTCAAATTAGTTAGAGTTGATAAGCCAATATTTTATTTGTAGCGACTGTTCCAAGTAAAATATTAGTATTCCACTGCATCCGGTTAGACTGGAAGCCGACTCCAATATAGTTGGGAAAAGGCTCGGTAGATGTAACTGAAAACAGCCATATTTGGAATGGAGTGATTGCTGTTTTGACCTCGTCAATCCTGGAATTAGGTAACGCTTGGAAGTCCCTGAAATGCCTCAGAACGCAAGTAGAAAGGTGTATGTAATTCCAACCTCTCCAAGTGGTGCTACCGTGACGGATCAATTGCAGGGTGTGGATGTGGTTGTGGAATTTGTTCGAAAGGTTGCGAAATTGAATCTAAAGAGTCACCGTAGCCCTGGAACGCAAAAGGGAGAAACATGGATGGGTAAGAGTCTGAAAATCCCTTCCGCTTTACCCAGAGCAGAAGGAGTCACAAACCTCGGATTCTCTCAAGAACCGAATTAAACCGATCTCGACTTTGTCTCTGTCATTTATGACCTACACTAGAGTCAAGAGCAAACCCATAATAAATAAAAAAAAAATTAGTCATGCTTTGAGTGTCCAATGTCCAATTTAATTATCTGTTTACAAATTAAAGGAAAAAAATCACCAACTGTTAATAAACTATGATTTTCGATTACGATAACAGTTATCTAGATAAGGTGGCAGTGATCGATTAATTTATAATTAACTAAACGGATAAATATTTATTTATCGCGATAATTTAGTAGGCAATCATCTTAGGAAATAATCTGTGACAAAACAAAGACATTTCCAAAATATTCTCTATCTAAATTATAAATAATTTAATGTTCCTCGGTATTTCCATTTCATGTTTTTCCTATTTTTTTTTCCGGAAGTTTATCTTGAAGAAATCATCCTTAGTGATAGCGTTGTTTAAGTTTTGTAACATTCAAAAGCCTTCACTTATGCGGGCTATCCCACAGAAAACGTGCAATTTGAATAGTTAGGGATTTCGTAGCGGCACGTGCTACGCCGTAGCACTTCGTAGCTTCGTAGCCGTAAATGCAATAATAATATGTCGGCAACCAAAAGACTTACTAATACTTACTGTGCCGTCTCATTAATAAAAACAATTTAAAAAAAAAGATAATTTCGTGGTACTTCGTTCCTGTGGCCTAATCCTCAAGAATTGCGCATATTCGTTAGTTGCCTAAGCTTTTAGTGATACCTACAGCTTTCGATCAGTGTAAGAATTTTCATAATATCAATACTATGAATGTAATAGAAATTACCTCCTATAAAAAAACAAACAAGGTAACTGTTTATTACTTTATATTATTATATTTGATATACGATAAAAAAAATATGAGCGACCTTTGATTAAAGAGGCGTTCATTGACCGATGATTTATCAAGAGTGAAGCCGCAGGACATTAAACGAAAAAAAAAAAAAACAAAAAATATCGGACACGTATTTTTCTTTTTTCACACACGCGTGACGTCACTGATGGTGAAAATTGTACTCAATTGTCACAAGATGGTAAAAAATTGTACCCAATTGTCACATGATGGTAAAAATTGTACCATTGTCACATGATGGTAAAAATTGTACCAAATTGTCACATGATGGTAAAAATTTTACCCAATTGTGTACCATCATAGTGACGGCACGCGTGTTTTCAACGCACTCTATCCTCTTCAATTTTTGTTTTCGTGAAAAAGGGAAAAAAGTGTCAAAAACTTTTTTGGATATGTATCTGACAGACTTATTCGATTTTTTCAATAAATTACTTGGTCGTTTTCCTGAATTCGATTGCTTATAGAATTCTAAAAACACGAGGATAGTGCGGGATGCATGCACAGTGATCAAAAGGTAATAGTCATCTGATGATTTCCCATCCTTAAAAAAAAAAAAATTAGTCTCCTCAAAGTTGGTGCCTGAGTTTGGACGATGCTAATAATAATAATAAGTTTATTTGTTAGAATATTGTTGTTACATTGGTGTTACACGAAATATGATGTCCATAATATTCTGCTGTTTCCAGCGTACAAATATTTCAAAGAATTTAAAATTAATAATAAACCATACAATGTCGAGAATAAGGAAAACGTTAACTAAGTACTATCAAATACAATGTCAGGGGCTATCAATTATAATGTTAAGAATTATTAAATACTATGTCAGGGGCTATCAATTATAATGTTAAGAAATATTAAATACAATGTCACGGGTTATTAATTACAATGTCAAGAATGATTAAATACAAANGTTAAGAAATATTAAATACAATGTCAGGGGTTATTAATTACAATGTCAAGAATTATTAAATACAAAGAATAAAAAAGAAAGAGTTAAATACAATGTCAAAGAAATGAAATTTCATTCAATTATTAGGGGGTAAGTCGTCGTCTAATTTAAATTTTGAATCAAATTTTTCATTTAAAAATTCATTCGTAGAGTAGTAACACTTTTGCAATAGAAAGTTAAATAGTTTCTTTTTAAATGACATGAGGTTAAGATTTTTAAAAACATTAGGTAATTTATTATAAATTTGAATTGCCATACAGTAAACATTATTCGAAAATAGTTTAATTCTTTGTTGGGGTGCACATAATTTGTGGATATTTCGACTTTTCCTTGTGAAAACATCATTGTGTACTTGAAATAAAGCCAAGTTTTTATGTACAAAGATACAGAGTTCGAATATATATAAAGATGGGAGTGGTAATATTTTTAACTTTTTAAAGACTGGGACACAGCTTTGTAATGGTTGGGCTTTAGTCATAGATCGAATACATTTCTTTTGGGCTCGGAATGCTTTAATAGTATCAACAGAATTTCCCCATATAATGATGCCGTATCGGAGAATTGATGCTACGTAACCATGATAAGCATAAAGTGCTGCATTGATACCAGCTACGCGAGTTATTCGGTTTAAAACAAATACAAATCTTTGCAACTTAGTGCATAATTTGTCAATGTGTATTTTCCAGTTGCAATATTTATCCAATGTTATCCCCAAAAAAGAAGCACTTTCAACCTCTTCTACAGAGTTATTTGCATATCTAATTTCTAATTGGTGGCGTTTGCTATTGTAAGTTTGGAACTGTATAATTTTGGTTTTACTAATATTGACATGTAGATTGTTATCTTTTAGCCATTCTATTATTTTGTTTAACGTGTCATTAATCTCTTTTTCGTATTTGGTGATATTATTATCGGTAAGTTCAATACTAAGAGTTGTATCGTCGGCGTACAGAATGCAAGAATATGGGGTTACGTTGGGCAAATCATTTATATATAGCAAGAACAAAAAGGGTCCTAATATACTGCCCTGGGGGACACCACATGAGTTTTGACGATAAGCGGATCTATGTTTTTTATTTTCTGATAAAGAATTCCTCGATATTTCTACGCATTGCTGGCGATCACAAAGATAAGATTCTATCCACTGTAATGCGTTTCCCCTAACACCATAACGATTCAGTTTGAAGAGAAGCAGTTTGTGATCCACAAAGTCAAATGCTTTTGACATATCGAGAAATACCGATGCTATTGGCCTTTTCTGATTCAGACTAGAGATAATCATTTTCACAAGAAAGAAACATGCCAGAGTTGTTGATTTATTTTTCCTGAAACCGAACTGTTCCTCTTTTAGAATTGAGTGTTTTATTATAAAGGAGTGCAGTTTATCGTACATAATTCTTTCAAAAATCTTAGAAATTACGGGTATCAGAGTAATCGGTCGATAGTTATTCATGTCATTTTTATCTCCTTTTTTGTATAAAGGTTTGACTATTGAAAATTTTAGTCTAGCGGGGAATAAATCTTGAAATAATGATAGATTAACTAACTAACAATGAGAGGTCTTCCTATTTGTCAGCAGATGTCGAGTTTTGAGTTATAGGTAATCTTTAAAGAATGTGGTGCCCTCTATTAGCGATGATGTTGATAATTTTCCGTGTGATGGTAAAGACGAGCGGTGAACAGTACAAGAAGTTCTGCTATCCAGCAATAGATGTCGTTTTCAATAACTGAAGAAAGTGCCCTCTATTCATGATCTTTAACATCCATGCTATTATTGATGAGTAGTGCACATTGTAAGAAGTTCTGCTACTCAGCAATAGATGGTCGTTTTCCGGATTATCGTGAATCTCTGAAGAAAGTAATGCCATGTATTGTTGACTTCCCTTAAACTGTCACATCAACGGACGAGATTTTGAATAAAGGTTTTCGCTTTTGGGCACTAGAGGCGTTTTAAATTTTCACCTAGATTACAAATGGTTTTGTTTATTTTGCCATAGGAATAGCTCACACAATACTTGTAGTTAGTGTGTAAGGTAATGTTCTTGAAGTCACCACTATTAATGAATAGAAAGTACATACAGATTCCGGTATCCCTGGATATATCGTGTCAGAACTTTTATCACTACGTATTTAGTTCACAAGCTCATTCAAGTTATGATAACACTTCCACAGACCATATGAGTTGATTGTTTTCACTTCTTTACACTTCTCATAACTTTATTGAACTAATTATATATTTAAAGATTAATTAAGCCGGAACTGACAGAATTGAATTCTGCCACAACACAACATTGCTCATACAATTATTAAGGTGTATTCAGTAAAGAAAAAATTTGAGCGTAGCCAGTTTATACCTTCGCCTTGCCTTTAGGGATTGTAGTAGATAGATCTACAGACCTTATAGAGATGCATTTTTGAAGCCAGTTTTAAGAGGATTATTTTTCAAATTTGTTTATTTACACTTAATTAAGAATTTTGGACACAGTATGTATTATTTCTCCAAGAAATAAAGTAACAAATAATACTTTGCTAATAATAAAAATATTTCGAGGACTCAGTAATTATTGCACCGATAGTTGTGTTAGCTGATTGCTTTAGTAATCATGAGCCTTGACCAACAACCTTAAGAGGATTTTGTTATGCAGGTATTATTTTTGAATCATCAAATAACTCCTGAAGCTCTGGGCGGAGCCCAAAAAACTCACGTCAAAGCATTTATTTCAATTAAACCATTACAGGCACTTTTGAATGGTCAAGGTCGGTCTGTCCAATAAGATGAAGCTTATTACACGTTCCAAAGCGTAGATCTCTATGGAGAAGAACGTGCAAGAATCTCCACGGACACTCTTTTAAATCAATGTTTTTTACAATGGCACCCACACACACACACACACACATGGTTTCATTATTCGTGTGAAAATTATACAAACATACATATATGTGAGAACGATGTAGAAAGACTTGCACGATCAAGCGTCCGAAGTACAAACAAAAAAAGCAACAATTCAAGGAACCAATAATTAAAATAAACCATGGCAGCTGAGACATGACCAGTCCTAGCTGACGGCGCTCGCTCAGCAGTATGACGCCTGCGCCTGTGCATTTTTATATTCAATGTAATCTCCCAACTTATAATATGCTTGCCTGCATAGTGTGCGTTTAATACAAGTTTTAAAATTTTGCTTCATTTAGTTCTAATATCTGGGGAGGTATTTTATTGTAACATTTTAAACAGTACCTACGGTACCTACCCCATGAAAGATGTGGCTACTTTAGTAAATCTGAAACCTGGTTGAACTAATTGGTTCCTATTTCTAGTGACATAGTTATGTCTGTCGCCTCGTTTAACGTACATGATGTTTTCATAGATATATTGACAAGTTACCGTCATGATGTTAATATTCTTAAACAGTTCCCTGAGAGAATCGCGCCGGCGGAGATTGTAAATGGCTCTTATGGCCCTTTTCTGCGGAAGGTGTCAGACTCTTACTGACTAAAACCCATCCGTATTCCTCCAAATACCTTTTGCGTTCCAGGGCCGTGGTAACTCTCTCGAATAAATTCCGCATGAATACACCTTTATAATTTTATGAGCAATGTTGTGGTAGAACAAGTTTTGATGTTATTTGTTTCTGACAAAATAGTTTATTTTAAAACTAGATGTCTATTCAAATAATCTACGAAGAAACACGTAAAACGTCTCTTACAATGTTTTGACAGTAGATACCTTGATAAGATGAGCTGGTCTTTTGTGAAGATTTGAGAGAACGCTTCCTGTTAGTGTAGAATTTTTAAGAGCTCAAACTTAACTTGATTTTTAAGTTATTAGAAATAATGTATTGGTCAAATCTTGCAACTGAATTTTAAAAGAGTTATCCCTAACAATTTCAGCTGAAATTTTGCACACACGTTTCATTTGGACGACAGTGCATAGTTAACTATCGACATCATTCTTAACGCAATATGGAGGACCAATTATTTTATATGGATCCCCACGATACAGCTATCAAATGAAAGAGTTTGTTGAAGCAATATGAAAAAGATTATTTTTAACAAGTTTTTTTTTATTTGTAAGTTGTATCGCCTTGACGTTCACATTCTGATGAAGTCACTGTTTGTGAACTCCTCTCCAATTATTCAACTTTTAGATCCCGATGAAAGTCATCATTTTGTATGTGCCAGGATGCGTTTACGATTTTCCGTAATACTTTGTTCTGGAGTACTTGGATACTTAATATATTAGACTCTTTAGTGCAGCTGCATACAAAAATACAAACTGTCATCAGGCAAAAATTTGTTCTGCATCGACAGCACAGAATTTTTTCCAAGCAGCCAATGCATTATTTTGAACCACAGGTCGAAACAACCTTTTTTTCTTCTTGACGTGCGCTTTCTAGCGTAGCTTCGCATCAAGGCACATACCAAGATACTTGGCTGTATTCTGTTATGGGATTTGTTTGTTGTACGGATTTGGATTCATTTAATTTAAACCCCATTTTATGGTCCAGTCGTAAACTTGATTAACCGCCATTTAAATGTTTTCTACTGCTTCTTTGTGGCTGTTTCTAACAGCCATTATAGTTGTATCATCAGCAAAGCTCCCAATGGTATTGCACTCTAGTTCAGGAATCTCACAAGTATACAGTGGGTACAGGACCGGACCTAAAACATTTCCTTGCGGTGCGCCATCTTTTATTTGTTTAAGTTCTGAATAAACGTCTTCTTGGCTTATTCTAAAGACGCTGCTTAGAATGTAGGATTCTTTAATATCTGAGACTGTTAACTATTTCGGTAGCAGGTTCCTCAGTTTATGCATACGGCGTTTTTTTTTTAAGGATGGGTAATCATCAAATTACTTCTTCCGCTCTGGGTGGATCGGAAGGGCGTATCAGACTCTTACTGACTAAAACCCATCCGTGGTCCTTCTAAAGCCTTTTGCGTTTCAGGGCCGCGGTGACTCTTTTGAACAAATTCCGCAACCCTGGTAGGCTCTGGCCCTAGCGGGAACCGTCTTCTATGCTGACATCTCTTTGAGGCGCGTGTGAAACACAACGCGCCATCGACCAAAGGAGGTGACCGCTTCCCAAGCCTCCTCGCTCCGGACCATGGATCCTGTTCCAGATAGGTAACAAGATACGCTTAAGCGAAAAACGGTCTTATACTATGTCTCGCCTTAAGCCGTTCAGTTATAAACGTTCATTTCCTGAACATTTCGAGCTCATAAAGTTGAAGCAAAATCTATACAATGGGATAGCAGCACGTGCTGATTTTTGATTTCCATAGTTTCCAGGAACAAAAATTTAATGTGTACAAAATATAAAACATTTTTAGCCTTTTTTAAAACTCATCGAGCAAGAGCATATAGCAGAAAAAAAAACATAAATAACTATGAAATATTTACTGTAATCAGAATTGTACTCAGTTAAACATGTTTAAGACAAAACCCCATTTATTTTAAAACCCGTGTCGCAGATAAATTAAGACCCTGTTGCAAAAAATCCATTCGTCGTAAAAGTGGTGCATGTGTCTTTCAATATTTTAACGGCCGTAGATGCGGACCAAGTAGTAGTATCCGTAGCCTCTGGTGGATGTCAGCCTGATGGTCGCCTGGTTGAAGCCAACGCCTCCTGCTCTAAGGGTGGGAATTCCCCACTGGGTGGCTCCCTGCTCGACGGCTTCAAGGTAGGTGATGCGCACGTTGTTGGCTCCGCGGTAAGTGATGTCCTGGTACTGCACGGCGTTGAAAATGGGGTTCTTGCTGTAGTAGCCACTGAAAGGATATTAAAACGTTCAGTTTAAAATCACTCACTGTGTTCGCGCTAAGGGATTTCTGGCTAAAAGCGAAGCGGTGATGAGCAGGAATCATCCGGAAGACACAAAGACAGAAAGAAAAGAGGTTATTTGCAAGAGACTCGATGTGGATTTTACCCAGTATGTTTGGTCAAGTACATACATGACGTCCACGTCAGTGAGACGCCTGAGATAGTATCTTGTTGCATAAGTGACGAGTAAAAATTAAATCCACTTTTATCAGTCATTGATATACTAATATCTTTATTATTATCTTAATACCGACTGATAAAACTGGATGTTTCAATTTGCACTTGTGTTTGACGTTGTTTCAAGCCGAAACAATGTGGTACCTATAGCTGTTGGTTTCCTGTCTAATCAGAAAATTTCATGTGGAATATAGAAATGTACACTTTGTAGTTAAATAGGTACATACCTGTGAAGTAGTCTGTCACCAGGGCTGTAAAAACCTTGGTGCATGTTAGCCCTGGCGGCAGAATTCTGGAGCTCAGGTACATCATTCTCGACAGCAGGAGCATCAATTGCATTGCAGGCAGCAAGTGCTGCGAGCACAGCGAGGAGGAAAAGACCAGCCTTCATCTGAAATGTTACATTAAAAAACAATTGAGTGATGACTTGAATGAAGCAAATATTTTGTTTCAAACTTAATAATAGATTTTCCAATCCATATGGAAGTTGATTGATCTCACTCAACTTTTTATGAATTGGAAAACTAATAAAAATTATATAAAACGGAAATTACATTTGCAATTTTTTATTTAGTATCGTAAAAATCACAGTAGCTATCTCCTTAGAGTACAATGTGAATGAAAGTAACTACCTGCAGGAGTTGGTATATATAGTATCAATATAGACGTGATAAGATAATATACATAGTGTTATCGATGACTAACTCATTAAAAACAAGTATCACGTTTTAAAACGGTTACATAAAAAACAGATCGTAATCTTAATTCAAATCTTCGTTAAGTTGGAAAGCTTAAGGAAAATTGTGCAAGTAATCTACTTGTTTGATGATGCCTTCTCTTTTTTTTTTGTGAGTTCAACCTATAAGGTTGTCGACTGCTTAACCGAACCTGCCTGTGGTGGCCTTAATATAATATTAAAGCCTCCAGCCAGGGCTTTTAAAAAACTTACAAACTAAGCAACTACACGCTAAGGGCACCCCCTGTGGGTACGGGCCTCGGCTTAGGGCGCCGCTGGGGGGAGGACAGCTAGGGACGGGCTGGATCGAACTAGAATTATTATTAAGGGGCAAATTTAAGACTACAGGATCAGCGACACGGGCTGGCTCGAGCAAGGGTCGGGGTGGATTTTGACGAGGACATCGCGGCGGGCCTCGGCGGCGAGGGCGGAAGGATGGCGGTCGTGGTTTGCGAAGAGTGCTCGTCTCTTTGCGACTCTCTTGGAGGAGAGTGGTAGTGGGCGTGTCGAGGGTATGCCTCGGTCGGCGTACCTTGGAGATGCGGGAGGGTTCGCATCGGGTGGCCGATGCGATAAGGGGGTTACGGTGTTTTACAGCAGTGTCGAAGAAACGCTTGGCTGATGCCTTCTCACACAAAACCACACATTTATTACGTAAATCGGTTAAAATAAACGTTTACACGTCAATATTAATTTTTCATTTAAAACTTAATGAGGCCAATGTTTCTTAGCTGACTACTCTGAGAAAAAAAACACCAAAACAAGCCTGCTCAGAGGTCAAAGTCCCTTTTAAAGTCAAAGTCAAATCCTATGGGAACCATGTAGGTTAATGTCTGAGGTGGTCTTTTGAGGTAAGTACCACACAGATGATGAGTAGACCTGTCCAGTCAGTGGCAGAGGGCAGTGGCAGTGAGCAGTGGCAGTGGGCAGTGGCAGTGGGCAGTGGCGAGTGGCAGAAGGTAGGGCACATTGCTCGCACAACAGATGGTCGATGGGACCGAAAAGTTCTGGAGTGGAACCGCGTACCGGAAGACACAGCGTTGGAAGGCCTCCCACAAGGTGACCGATAACCTGGTGAGAGTCGCGGGTAGCCGATAGATGCGAGACCCACGGGACCGGTTGTTGGGGCGACACTTGGGGGAAGCTTATGACCAGCAGTGGACGTCTTTCGGCTGATATGATGATAATGATGTAGATATCCAGACAGTGCAAGCGCATTTGATTAGGCCGCATATATACTCAAGCCACCAGACAATCCCGAAACATTTCCCTAATATAACAATCTATATAGTCCTCGCATTCTCCATACGTTATATAAAGACCATGTTTATTTGTGTCTGAAATATTTATTTGAGAGAAGAACCACACAGATTTGTGTGGACCTATCCAGTCAGTGCAAGCTTTTGTTAGTAGTCGAGTAGCTCAACTTAGAACCGATAAGGAGCTCAACGACTCAACGAACATTGGCAAAGAAAGGACATTTGGGTAGGCCTCAAAAGTACTCTAACTGACAAACATTGTTAAAAATACTTGAAAACCGGCCAAGTACGAGTCGGACTCTCATAATTTGAAAGAAATACTTATCTGTGAAAATTTCAACTGTCTAGCTATCACGGTTCATGAGATACAGTCTGGTGACAGACGGACAATGGAGTCTGAGTAATAGGGTTCCGTACGCAAAGGGTAAAAACGGGACCGTGTACATACGTGGGGCATACTGAAAGTTTCTGGATCTGGCCACTTACAATAAAACAATTTAAAAAAAAACAATTATGGAATCCAAAAATGGAACTCTTTGGAAACGTGTTACTTTTTAGTTTGCGAGACTGTCATTTGTATTTTCATTGTGTGTCCCTCCGGAAATTGTGTGTCGCTATCAAAATGCTTTTAACTCGTGAACATTTTCGTTAAATGTCTTTTTTATGATTTTCACTGTGGCTTAAGTCAACAAGAGAATTGCCAAAGACTTCAATTGACATTTGGTAATGAAGTACTATGTCACAGCTCTGTGTATTTGTGGAGAATTTAAACGTGGATGTGATCATCTCCATGACGAGGTACGTGAAGGTCGGCTGGCGAATGCGGTTACAGAATCTAATATTGATACCGTACGACAACTTATTGAAAGTGACAAAAAATTACTTATCAGCAAATTCGTACTTTTTTAGGCATTGGAATGAACCTAAGTGCAAAGCATTTTACATGTTCATCTGAAGGTTCAGAAGATTTGCACTCAATGGATACCGCATGACTTAACGAAGGACCAGAAACGACTGCATGTCAGTGGTGCAATAAAATGACAAAAAGAATTTAACGGTGGACATTCATTGGCTGTCTATGATATCGTGACAGGTGACGAAATCTGAGTGTACTGCTTTGAACCGGAAAGAAAAAGCCAGTCGGCAGAGTGGGTCTTTTCTTTTGAAGATTTGCCGACGAAAGTTAAAAAATATCGAAGCATTGCTAGAAAAATGGTTGCTTCTTTATTCGGCACATCAGGACATTACACTACAGTATTGCTTGAATATCAAAAGACAGTAATTGCAGATTGGTACGTCAACACTTGCTTGCCCAGAGTCTTAGAAAAAGTTCGCGAAAAGCCTCCTCGAAGCAATATCTTCCTTCACCACTCTAACTAATCCTCACATTTTTCTAAGGTAACGAAGCGTATTTGAAGGCTTCAAATGTGGAACTGATGATGCATCCACCTAACAGCCCGACCTCGCACTCTGCGTTTTCTGTAACATTCCAAAAATTAAAGACAAATTTAGAGGCTCACGTTTTACGAGCCCTGAATTGGCGGTGAATGCGTTCCATGAAGCCATTGAAGAGGTCACTAAGCAAAACTGGTCCAACTGCTTTCTACAATGGTTTAAGCGAATGTGAAAATGCAGGAATTGCGAGGGAATATACTTTGAAAAACAAAAAATATATAGTACGTCTTATATTTAGTCTTATTTATCAGAATCCAGAAACTTTAAATAATTAGTTTAGAGCGTATTGTCACTCGTTTTATACATGCAGTCTGTGGGTCAACTATACTCAGAGGGCATACAGCGCTCTGCGAGTC
>NDFZ01001789.1:0-10601 GCA_002192655.3 Mamestra configurata | reverse complement strand
TATAAATATATTTAAAAATACAAAAAATAGTGGCCCACCGGTATCGGGAACAGGGTCCAAGCTACCGGTGGTCAGGGCCCCTGAGAGAGGAACCTCCTAACTATGCGCGCCGTGTCCAGGAGTACTGCTTTCTGGATCAAGCCCTTGATTTGGGTATTATTATTAACTCCAAATACTAAATTCAGAACCCTACCCAGAACGTACAAATCAAGATATTCAACGACTTTGAGCTCCCTCAACATAGTCCAGTTTCTGATACCGATTCCGAAGACCGACAGCGTACTCTTATCGGATACAGTATCAGTATTATGTGTAAACAATACCAGCGAACGGTAACACACGGCGGCACATTTTCATGTCAATAAGGAAGTGTTGGAAAAGCTTCCCTATTGACATGGGAAAGATAGAATTGTGTCAGCTGCTTTTCCTCCGCGATTGCGAGTCAACAAAGGAAATAGATTGGATTAGTTGCTTTATTTGTTTACGGTATGGTGTTATGCGGTGTTATAGCCATCTTAACATACTGAGACTCCTCCGTGCCTCGGAAAGCACGTTAAGCCGTTGGTCCCGGCTGTCATTTGTAGATCTTTGGCAGTCGTTACGGATAGTCAGAAGTCAGAAAATCTGACACCAGTCTTAGCAAGGAGTACCGTGTTACTCAGTTAATGGGTTGTGGAGGTCTGGTAGGCAGCCGCTCCACGTAAAATACTGGTATTCAGCTGAATCCGGTTTGACTGGAAGCCGACCCCAATATAATTGGGAAAAGGCTAGGCAGATGATGATGGTGTTATGCGGTGACGTTATCATAGGGATTTATAAGATCTGTGAAGTTCAGAGAAACAGATATTGGACTAGACGAAATCTGATTGGAAAACTGTCTGGAGTCAATGGATTAGTTCAGTACGTACCGTTCAACGCGTAGTGTTTATGTGTTAACTACTTAATTGATTCAAGAAAACAAGTAGCGCAGTGCTTTGCTGTACATATCTAAAAATGTATATGGGTCAAGGTCACTTGGTTGAATTTTAAAATAATTGAGCCCTTAACCTAACTGTGCACTCGTCTCCACANCAGTACGTACCGTTCAACGCGTAGTGTTTATGTGTTAACTACTTAATTGATTCAAGAAAACAAGTAGCGCAGTGCTTTGCTGTACATATCTAACAATGTATATGGGTCAAGGTCACTTGGTTGAATTTTAAAATAATTGAGCCCTTAACCTAACTGTGCACTCGTCTCCACTTAAGGGGTAGGTACTAGGTAGTACTTAAGTGGGTCAAGGTCAATCGTATGCATTTTTAAAAAGGTATTAATAGTAACCTTACCTGTATAATTAATTATGCATTGCTTTCTCCGCTGAGCATATTGTTTAGGGTTCAGGGCTAAACACCCTGCATTGAAAATTAAAAAAAAAACAGCGTTCAGTGAATCCCTCAATATGAAAGCGTTTGTAGTTCTGTACCATTCTTTGACGGTATGCTAACAGCACCAAAGAATCACATCACACTATATCACACTAATATTATGAAGGCGACAGTTTGTGAGTGNTTTCTCCGCTGAGCATATTGTTTAGGGTTCAGGGCTAAACACCCTGCATTGAAAATTAAAAAAAACAGCGTTCAGTGAATCCCTCAATCGTTTGTAGTTCTGTACCATTCTTTGACGGTATGCTAACAGCACCAAAGAATCACAACACACTATATCACACTAATATTATGAAGGCGACAGATTGTGAGTGTGTGTAACTGTGTATGTTTGTTACTTTTTCACGCGCAAACAGCTGGACCGATTTAGATGAAATTTTGTATGGAGATTGTTTGAGTCCCGGGAAAGGACATAGGATAGTTTTTATCCCGGGAGTATGTTCCCTTGGGATAATTTTCGACATTAACGCGGGCGGAGCCGCGGGCGGTAGCTATTTGATCTATATAAGTATCGCTCTTATGCACACTTTAGCTAAGTATAAGGATTAACTAGGCAAAAATAAGATGGTGTGGAGCTAAATAAGATTTAAAACCAAACTACTAAACCGATTTTGATGAAATTTCTATGGGACCAATCGGAAAGTATATCCTTTCATATTAAAAAAAAGATTTCAAATCGGTTCATAAATGAAGGAGTTATGCTAACAAACACACAAAAAAAAGAGAACCTCCTCCTTTTTTGACGTCGGTTAAAATACAAATTAAGATTACATCTATTACGCGACATTAACTCCATTTCAAAGCATCAAAATCATGATTAACAGCTTATTCCTAGGTAGCTTTGACCTTGAGAAATACTAAAACTATAAATACCTTCTCACAAAAAATATATATCAAACGTAGCAATTTGACGTTTTTATAGTCGCCGTGAACTCGACCTTAAAACAGTTGGGCTGGCTGTTACCGACACACGGATCGCTCTACAATTAAACAAAACGAACAACTCCCACACAAGTATTTCTGCGTATTTCTCGTAGCTTTAACACACGTTTAGTTTACTCTAAACAAATGTTTTAAAAGCTAAAATTGTTTGTTTAAATGTCTGTAAAAGGTAATTCTCGAAAAGCTGATCCGATTTCGAAATTCTTTTTTCTGATAGAAACCAAATCATCCCGAAAAATTTTACGCATCTTCATGTTCAAATGTTCAATCAATCTTTTTTTTTTTATTAGGTTCACATATTGCTTAGTTAACTTATAAACTAAGCCCCACAAAATCGGAGTAATGGTTTGACTGTGGGATGTGAACACACACTGTGTGTATTTGTGAACACATGCCTGTGTTAAAAAGTACATGTAGGGCCAGGGCCTGCCAGGGTTGCCGAATTTGTTCGAAAGAGTCACCGCGGCCCTGGAACGCAAAGGGCTTTAGAAGGAACACGGATGGGTTTTAGTCAGTAAGAGTCTGACACGCCTTTTCGCTCCACCCAGAGCGGAAGAAGTCATTTGATGATTTACCATCCTTAAAAAAAAGGCACGATCGTTGTGGGGGTGTAGAAGACTAAAGAAACGCTGGATGGGTTGTGTGAAAGATGTTAAATTATTACGGCCATACATCGGCAAACCATGTGCCAATAAAAAAAGGTTTAAAGTGTGTATAGAAAAATAGGTGACAATAAGGAAGCTTACGTTTACCATTACGCTGCTATGCAGTTTGACAGAACTAAAATACACGATAAGAGTATATTCTTATTTATACATTTTTTCGACAGTAAACGTTGTTTCATTTTATTCTCATCAGTCCAAGCTCTCTTAATGTAGGTCAACAAATATTTGTCCCGGATCCAGAAGTAACGGAATAAAATGAGAATTCTTTTAAACTAGCTCAAGCGGTCGAACAAAGTTTATATTCGTACCATTTTTAGTCGGGTTGTCTGAATGTCGACCTAAAGTTGGGACTAATGGAATAACTGATTTAGGTTAGCGTTGGTTTTGTTGGACCAAAATTAAACTGGCGTAGTGTTTGCAAAAAGAACTGACATGGTTCGGAAAAGCAATCGTTTTAAGTATTATAGAGACCAGGGACCTACTATGAAGTCTTAAAACGATCATGTTTCTTTGAATTGTTCTTTTCACTACGGACGCTTTTATTGAAATATAAAAATAATATAAAAATCTATGTGAAATATGCATATATTATTCATAATTTCAACAGGAATGATGTAACTTTGTAAAAAATATTGTTTTAAATGAATGTCCGTGGAGTTTCTTGCCCGTTCTTCTCCATAGAGATCTACGCTTTGGAACGTGCAAATAGCTTCATCTTTTTGACCGACCGACCTTGACAATTCAAAAGTGCCTGTAAATGATCTAATTGAAATAAATGCCTTGAGTCTGAGTCATGATTCCGCTCTAAGAGGGAGACGGAGCTATATATAGGAAATAGCACTATCCCGTTTACATCATCGGAATTGGATGGCATTAGCACGTCATAGCACCCCAACGGCTGCAGCATGTGGCACTTACGGAATTCTTTCTTGAACAAGCAATAGACTATAATCAAGCTCTATCATGTCGACCTTATTTCAAAACAGTATTTTCTCAAAGAATGGTACTCAATATTATCTCCAGTTCAAACTCATAAAACGTAGCCGGAATTCTTTCGTGCTTCACTATCAAAAATATGAAGTACTCTTTGAACGTTAAGTATTTTTATAAAAGACCTGCCTAAGGCTCTTTGATGGTTTATACTGGCGATATTTTATCCCCCGTGGTCAAGAACGTCGTATAGCCGAGATTTTTCTCTTGTATCTCGCAAAGAACGCTGTCCTTGTATGTGAAATATTTAGAGAGCGTGGAACTCGAATAAATTCAGGAGAAGCGATGGCAAACTGCGTACTGTAAGATACGCTATACAGGTTGGCTGTTGGATATTTTATTTGCTATCAACTTTAACNGACTGATCGACATTTTGCGTGACCAGAGGGCTGGCTCGTTCTTTGCTCAAAGAATTAGCATTGCCATTCAACGTGGCAATGCTGCCAGTCTTCTGGGCACGTTTCCGGATGACAGCGATGCGGAGGAATACTTTGACGCCTGAGTGTACTTTGTTTTTGTATATGTACATACTTAGGTTTAGTAGATGTAAATAGTTTTAAGATAGTATATAGTTATATTATGTGTGTCTGATTGTAATAAATATTAAAACTCCTCTCATGTATAATAGACTACTTGTAGGCAAGGACGTCGCAAAGTTCCAGAACGTCTAGAGATTATAATATAAGAATAGAATTGAGTTAATTATTTGCAAGATATCAGTTCTTGCACAGAACTTTTCGGCCCCATCGACCATCTGTTCTGCGAGCAATGTGCCCTGCCCATTGCCACTTCGGTTTGGCGATCCTTCGGGCTATGTCGGTAACCTTATTTTTACAAAGAGTACATATATGTATGTAATCAGGTTTTTTTTTGTAAGGATGGGAAATCATCAAATGACTTCTTCCGCTCTGGGTGGAGCGGAAGGGCGTGTCAGACTCTTAGGGCGCGTTCCCACTATGTCGTGACGATTTTATCATTGGACGACTGTTATATACATTTTGTATGTAAAAAACGTGGACGACGGTTAATCGCGTCGTCCTATATGTGAACACCTCCATTTAAATACACAAGCCACGACGCTTTAAACGACACGATAATCTGTCGTCACGACATAGTGCGAACGCGCCCTTACTGACTAAAAACCCATCCGTGTTCCTACTAAAGCCCTTTGCGTTCCAGGGCCGCGGTGACTCTTTCGAACAAATCCCGCAACATGTAATCAGGCTGGTGTACTCACGGCGTCGATGTCAGCGGGGCGCTGCTTGAGCCTCTCCTCTTCCTCCTCGTGGGACAGCGCGCCCGTGCCGTTGGGCAGCGGCTCCGTGTCGGTGTCAGCCATTGTGGGCGGCACGGCGAAGACTTCTGAAACAGAACGAAGATATACGTTACTTGGAGAAGATATACTTTTCTATAAAATTGCGAAATCCTAATATATAAAAATCTTCCTTTACTGAGTGACTGACAGACAACGCACAGCCGAAACTACTGGTCGTAGAAAGCTAAAATTTGGCATGTAGGTACCCTTTTTGAAGTGAAAACTTCTTTAGCGGCGTTGTGCATTTTTTGGGATGGGTAAAAAGTGTTAAACTCGCGTCAGGACACGTGACCTGATCGAAAATTCGTAAGACGGAGGGAGAGTAGACCGCCGGCGCGGCGTAGGAGAGGAAGTAATTTAAAGTTTTCATGATTTCAAATACATCACACTTATCAAAATCTAATATCACACAAATATTATAAAGGCGAAAGTTTATGAGTGTGAGTGTGTATGTTTGTTGATTCTTCACGCGCAAACGGCTGGACTAATTTTGATAAAATTTGGTATGCAGGAAGTTGACACCCTGGATTAACACATAGCCTACTTTTTAGTCCGGGAGTGTGTTCCCTTCGGATAATTTTCGATATTCACGCGGAGTATTTGATAAACCGCGGCTAACACCGCGGGGCGCAGCTAGTAAGCTGATAAACACATTACCCTCCTTTGCGCAGTCGAGTAAAAAGAGGCCACTGCACTGCAGTGAAACATTAACAGTCTGATATTATTATTAGAGAAACCAAAATGTCGCCAAAAAAATACATAATGACGCCATTTGAAAGTCAAAACGCTCCGGTCGACCCAAATGCGAGTCTTCGTCCAAATCAGTTAGGTATTAGTCATTGTACTGTGTTATATGCCTAGTAATGTAATGGTTATTGCAACCAAATCGAGGGGCCACTTAGTCGGATGGAATGAATTAATGATAATAGATTGATGGGCCAATAGGGAACGTGCACGGCTTAGGTAGACTATGCCATCTAGCGTTGCAAATTCGAAACTTTAACGTTAAAAATATTTGACATTTTGTGTTACCAACGAAGTAACCGATATCCGACCTTAACGTTTTATCTTAATGTCGGAAATCGGTTACTTCGTTTCGTGAAATTACGTAATTTTTAGTGTTCAGTACCCAAAGGGTAAAAACGGGACCCTATTACCAAGACTCCACTGACCGTCCGTCTGTCACCAGGTTGTATCACATGAATCGTGATAGCTAGACAGTTGAAATTTTCACATATGATGTATTTCTGTTGCCGTTATAACAACAAATAATAAAAACTTAATTAACTTAACCTTTTCAACGCCAGAGCATAAACGCATCGTCGTGCCCTCGACGCCAAGCCACAAATTCACCGTACTTTTTGTCACATATTCGTGACGTTTGGGATACAGGGCACGCGCTTGCTTGTCATATATACGTGACAATGGCGTGCAAAAGGTTAAAAAGAACCGAAAGAAAAATTGGACTTATCAAAATCTGACTGCTTCAGGCGCTCTCGACCGGGCAGTGACTATTAGGTACATATACTGCAGTAACAATGGCATAGGACGCGGCTATTCATTCAATTTCCTTGCATTTAGACTACGAGTAACAGCGCTTTTAAATGTAATGATTACCGAGCATTTGTATTTGTAACAGCCATTACGTACAGGGGATCGATTCTGTAAACATGATGAAGTTCATTTAATATCTTTTAACTAAATCGGTTAAGTATAATCATTCGGTGTAAATTGACTTGGAAAGACAGACAGACAAACGAGTTATCCTATATGGGTTCCGTATTTTCATTCGGACGTAAGCAACCCTATAAATTTTCAAACGCATTTTTGTAATTTCAGCATAATTATGGGTTCCGTATTTTCATTCGGACGTAAGCAACCCTAAAAATTTTCAAACGCATTTTTGTAACTTCATCATAATATGGGTTCCGTATTTTCATTCGGACGTAAGCAACTCTAAAAACGAAACCATTACGCAAATTTTTCAAACGCATTTTTAAACTTCAAAGTCAAAAGTCAAAGTCAAATCATTTATTTCAAATAAACCATTAACAGGTACTTTTGAATTGTCAAAGTTAGTCCGTCAAAAACATGAAGCTATTTGCACGTTCGAAAGTGTAGATCTCTATGGAGAAGAACGTGCCAGAAATTCCACGGACACTCTTTAAAACATTTTATGTTTACAAAAACCCTGGTTACATTAACCTTTTTGCTTATAGGAGAGCAATGTATAGAAAGAAAAAACAATTTATTGTATCAAATATTAAAATGAGCCAGTGGCAACTAAGGCATTCGCGTCATTATAGGCATGATATATAAAACCGTGACAAACTGACACATACTGTGCAAAATTTGTATTTGGTGTATCATTTTAGTGAATCAAGCAATCTACCAATTTATATAAAAAATGTTTTTGCATCATCAGTACGAACCTGACGGCAGCCTGCGTGCGGAAGCCTTAACACTTTAAAATAATAGAAGGAACTTGTTTTCGTTAACAGGGCAACTAATCTTTTAGCAATGTTTTTATAGACGTTAATATACCTAATGATGTATACCAGCAGGCGCCTTCAGTTGTCATGTCGTGTCAATTACTGGTGATCGAACGCCTACATACCCTAATCTGCTGTCCTAGAAATGGGTATTAGTTTTTTGCTCGAATTATTAAGCTGTAAAACGATTTGCAGTGTAATTAAAGGTAATTAGAGCCTTATTTAGAAGCATTTACTGTGTGGTTTTCTTTACCGTACTTTTTGTAACGTATTTGTGATGTTTGGCGTACAGGGCACGCCCTTGCTTGCCACCTATACGTGACAGTGGCGTTCAAAAGGTTAAGCATTTGGTCTCGGTGTCACTAGTAGATCTTTGACAGTAACGGGTATGGTAAATTTTGTTTTAATTTAAAGTGTCTCTGTTTTTCATAATGCCAGTAAACACAATTTTCTTTCTTCAGAAGCCTGAAAATCTGGCACCAGTCATGCCAAGGGGCATTTATAGTTTTACCTGTTAGTTCTGGGTTGTGGAGGGCAGATCTAGGCAATCGCTCTATGTAAGATACGGATACTCAGCTGAATCCGGCTGGACTGGAAGGCGAGCCTAACATAGATGGGAAAGGCTAGACAGACAAATTAATTAAAGAGCGGAACTACCTACCACAGGCAAACTTTTGCTCAGTTGATGAAATAAACATTTTTTATTAATTGGTTTTTGTAGAGACCCACTTAGCGTTGATTTTTTTAAGGATAATAATATAATAATAATAAAAATGTTTATTTGTACATGTGGCGGCGCGTCACTAGATGCTGCGCACACGCTATTTTCCTTCCATTCCTTCGCTCTGTAATTTTCATCTCGGTTTTCGCCTATTCCGTCCGAGTACAAAAGTACTGTACATACTTTATATTACTGCAATAAACAGTGAGCTAAGTGGAAGTGTTGTTTCGATCTTATACACACGCACAACGCTCCCACAGTAGGTACACATGGGAAAACATACATAAGTGCACAAGGATTAAGGAAATATACAATCACAATAAATGGCGAACCGATTCCTCCTAAACTAGGCCAAAAGCCTGTGTCTTAGGAGCTAAAGTTCCTCCTGGTATAATGTCATAATTGTTGTCATAGGATGTTGTTACCGTAGTAACAAATTATTTTAATTCACAGGTTGCCTAATTTTCGTAATCGGATTTCAATAACGTAATGAATGAGCCTTGATAAAATCATAGTCTAAGAAGATACACGTGCCAATGCGTTTCAATAAGTTGTTAATTGATTGCAGACTTTCAATACCAACGTGACCTAATTAGGTAATATTTTTATTATTTTTTCCGGATCGCTTCATTAGTTCGGTGTTCGGTTCTTGCCTAGGTTTATTAATTAATAGAATAAGCTGTATTCATTTTTATTATTTATTAGTCTGCTGTTCAGTCTGCAACATTAAAGATTCCCAAAAAGTTTGACATTAACTAAGAGATTACGCCCCAAATTCTCGAGTTCAGACGATCCTATGGAAGACAGCTAATTTTCGGACTCGTGTTTCAAGGATTATCTTTTGCTGATTGCGGTAAGATTTTTGAATCACCCCTTTCCACCTTTGTAGTGAAACATATCACCACGTGAATACGCGATCGTCGTGTTCACCTGTGCGGCAAACCCGATCGCGTCATCGCGCCGACAGTGTAAATTAACGCGACAACGCCTCATGCTTGTTACAGCTGCTTGGGACTTATGGTTACAAAGTGTCAACTAACCAGCGCTGCTCTTGTGATGTAGTCAGTCCGCGATCACCGCTCCATCGGCACACCGGCATTGACTTGACGCCGGCGTCGGCGCCACAGCGGACGCACACACGCACACACACACACTGGCACTGCCACTGGCACTACGCAGCCGACACTGGCACTATGCAGCCAACACTGGCACTCGCGCACCACACTGTATGGACACACGACGTACGGCGACGTTGCCGTCCGAAACTTCACTGATCACTGCGCCCGAATGCTTTCACTGCACCTGTAACAATTGATTAAGTTGCGTTAGACTTTATTCTGGTTGTTTTGGGTCAGCTGACTGATAAAAATTGCATGATATTGTAGGAAAGACTAAACACGTTAATCTAAGTTGTGTAAACTGAAGGAGACAGTCCAGTTAGGGATTTCACTTTGAAATGAAATGAAATTTATTTATTTGCCAGAATATAGGTACTTACAATAACATGGTATAATAATTTTAGTCTCACTATTTTCGACTTATCAGTCGTGCAAATTTTTCTAGTACATGCATTAATATCATGAAATTACATCAATAACTACCTTTTGCCCGCGATTTCGTACGTGCATATCCCGTTTTTCCCGTTAGCCTATAGCATTCCACATGAATGTGGCTATCATTTACAAAAGAATTTTCGAAATCCGAATGGTAGTTCCAGAGATTAGCGCGTTCAAATTAACAAAAAAACTCTTCAGTTTTATTATATTATTACAATTACAATAATCGGTACCTTCTCTAAGCACTCGTAAAGTAACTTTCAAGATGGCTGCCCGCAGTGCAGATTGGACAAGATTTAATCAAATTACATGACTATATTCACCGGGTCACTGCTCTACAACCCTATACCCCTTTATAATAACGAAACCTCTTTTAAAAGAACACGTCATTGTTTAACCTGTACCGGCCGGTACTTATAAAAGGAGTTTCATGCGTCGCTTCATCTCCCTAGATTACAACAGGTTGCAAGCAAAGGGTCAAAGTTCGTCGACCCCT
>NDFZ01001788.1:0-15084 GCA_002192655.3 Mamestra configurata | reverse complement strand
AAAAAAAAAAAAAAAAAAAAAAAAAAAGACCTAACCTAGCGTGACCTAACCTAGCGAGCGCTAGCTAGCTAGCTAGGAGCGACTTGAGGCAGTCGGGAAGAACCTCGTCGTCGAGGAAGTGAAGTGTTCCGAAGGAGGACACGCAATCCCCATTTAAACCACATTGTGCTCGGTGTTTCTCCTACAATCTGGAGAAGAGCCATTGAAGAAGGGAAGCTCCGGATGTACCTCCAGATTGTGCGCGTGGAAGACCAGACGCCTCTGGTGCAGTGCACACGCTGACTAGCATACGGACACAGCAAGCGGTTCTGTAAAGATCCAGCTGACCTGTGCAGTCACTGCGGCAGTCCGCATCTCAGGACAGACTGCCCAGACAGGCGGCTCGGCGAAACAGCGAAGTGCATTGACTGTACCAGAGCCAAATTTTAAAACACTGAGCACAGTGCCTTCAGCGCGGAGTGCCCCATGCGTCGCAAGTGGGACTCGCTAGCGCGAGCCTCTATAGCGTACTGCTAAGGGCCCCGCAGCTGCCTCCAAGTGCCAAGGTACTGTAAAGGCAGCAATTGCCGTCCTTGACCACGATTTGGACATCTTACAGTACCCGCAACTCACCACAAACAACATCGTTGTGGTGGGAGTCCGAACCAAAGCCTGGACGATCACGCTGGTGTCCTACTTCTTTGAACCCGACAAGCCCGTGGAGCCATACCTGGAGCAAATGCAGCGCATACAACGAGAGATTGGCTCTGGAAGGTTGGTTGTTGGAGGAGACGCAACTAATTAAAACTAGAAAAGCAAGACAAATGGTACTTAAGTTTGTATTTTAATTTCAAATTGAGTAATTAAAAGAAACAAAGCCCTGTAAAATATGCTTTCATTATATAGACCAGGGGTCCCCAAACTGTGCGACTTCCCGAGGCTTCGCGGTGCTTTCCCACGGGCGTCGCAAACAACAGGAAAAGAGTAAAGAAATACTGTGTTATCCTATTTTTAAAGGCAAAAAAAAACTGTTTAAGATCTGTAGCTAAGTTAACATTTACAACAGATTTATTGAACATTTATCGACCACACACAACAGCACACAGCACACATTTTATAAATATTTTTCTGTGTATCGTCAGTGTAACTTCAGTCTATAAACAAGGTGTAAGGCGCTTCTTTTATACTTACCTGGCGTAGGGGAAACCGGGCTCATGACGGCGGTTCCCCCAGGGCGAGGCCTACCATTGCACTGCGGTTAGGCTGACCCCTGCGATTATCGCTAATGTGGATAACTCGGACGTGTCATATTTGGTAGTGAGAGACTGCGTACGCGCTGTCTCTCTATTTTGGATAAGACGCCCCGGGCGTCGGGAGTCGCAGGGCGATCCCCGGCCACCGTAGGCGCGGGCCTGCGGACNTATACTTACCTGGCGTAGGGGAAACCGGGCTCATGACGGCGGTTCCCCCAGGGCGAGGCCTACCATTGCACTGCGGTTAGGCTGACCCCTGCGATTATCGCTAATGTGGATAACTCGGACGTGTCATATTTGGTAGTGAGAGACTGCGTACGCGCTGTCTCTCTATTTTGGATAAGACGCCCCGGGCGTCGGGAGTCGCAGGGCGATCCCCGGCCACCGTAGGCGCGGGCCTGCGGACGGCGAGCGTTGGGTGGCTCGTTGTCCGATCACCACCAGGCCCGGGTCGATGGCGCGTTGTGTTTCACGCGCGCCTCAAAGAGATGTCAGCATAAGAGACGGGGCCCGCTAGGGCCAGAGCCTGCCAGGGTTGAGGAATTTGTTCGAAAGAGTCACCGCGGCCCTGGAACGCAAAGGGCTTTAGAAGGAACAAGGATGGGTTTTAGTCAGTAAGAATCTGACACGCCCTTCAGAGCGGAAGAAGTCAATTGATGATTTCCCATCCTTAAAAAAAAGGGCGCTTCTTTTAAAAAAAATTGGATATAATGTATTTAATTATTTTTAAGTTTTTGGTTTTTTTCATTAAAGCTCTTGTTAAAAAAATATATTTTTCGCGGTATTGCAGTGAAAATAGCTTGGCTTGTAATTGGGATGGATTGGGATAATTGGTTGTAGCACTTTTCATTTGAGACCACTTATGATCATATAAAAAAACATTGTTGTAAAAAAAAAAAAAAAAGTCTCATTTTGAGAATGGCTGGCCCAGGTATAACAAGTATTCATAAACTCTTTTGTATTTTGACGTTTGTTTCAATATGACTTTATAAGCTATGGCTTGCGGCACATGGTGGTGTCATATTAATTCACGAAACAGTATTGTGTAATATCTTTGTAAAATGACCCTGTCGCCGAAAAAGTACGTGTCAAATTATACAAATAGCACAGCGCAGAGAGGAGTCGAAGCTAAAGAAATCGAATTGGCAAACACGAACTTAGGTAACACTTCGGTAGAGCTTTTTATTATTATTAATCCATTTGTTAATTGCAAAGCTCCTACGTAATATCGTGCAGCCACATATTTTATACTATAGAATTCACATCTTTCACAATCTAAAGGGATTCATCTGCTCGACAACGTAAAACAAGCAATGCACGCAATACATACGGTTGCAAAGTCAAAATGAAAGTCATCATCTAAGTTAAAAGCCAAAATCTGAAATATTACGGATTTTTTTTTGGGCACGCCCCCCTCCCTCCCTATTTACGTTTATGGCACAGACAAAACCTTCGGCATCCGCAAAGAGGTCACCGAAGAACAGCCGGGCTAACTTCGTTAAAATTGGTTTACGTCTCAGGCCCGGAAAAAAACGTTCATAAAATTACTTATTCTGCCCATACCTCCTTGCGAGATATATTATAGTGCTCATGAGTGCGCACAGGAGCACTCTCTTCAGTTCCTTTACTCTCATAGCCCGTAGACGGTAATCCGGCACCACATACAACCGGGGAGAGATCAGGCGTAGAACCAACGGCTTTCGGTTTACTGAAAAATTCCCAAAGGACAAACCCAATAACACTTTTTTTTCCGACCTGAGATTCGGACCTAGGACCCTTAGCTTGAAAGCCGTACTTGCGACCACGGGACCACTTCAAAATAGGGTCGGATATTAGAATATACCTACACTGGGTTATTTTTCAATGAACGAAATTTTTTGACACATTAAAAATAAAAAAAAAATCATCAGTTTCTTACGTTTTGTCGAGATAAGTGAACAAAAATCATTAGTTTCTTACGTTTTGCCGAGTTATGTGAACAAAAATCGATTATTTTGGCGACAGAGCTGGACATGTCCGTGTCGACGCACCCGGCGGAGAGCAGCGCGCGCTCGGGCGGGCGCGCGGGGGAAGCGGGGGACGCGCCGCCCCTTGCCGCACACGACGACACCGGCTCCTACTTGCAGGCACTAATTCCGTTTTAGGTTTCCGTACCCAAAGGCCAACGGGACCCTATTACTAAGCTTCCGTCGATCCGTCCGTCTGTCTGTCAGCGGGCTGTTTCTCATGAACAGTAATAGGTAGACAGTTGAAATTTTCGCAGTGTGTATTTCTATTGCCGCTATTACAACACAAGTACTTACCTAAGTATAATAACATTTTTTTTTACAGAAGTATTTAAACTACATAGGTAGTATTAAATGTCGTACGATGGTACGGAACATTTCATACGCGACCGATACGCGAGGCTTCCGGCGACTGGGACCGCAATTAACTGGGACCGCGGTCCCAATCGCCGTAACCATTTCATTTTAATATAGACAACCAAAATCAGAACAGTCAAACGAAAAATGTTTAAAATATCCAAAACAAAAAGTTTAAAACAAAACATTTTTGACCGACTACAAAAAAAGCAGGAGGATCTCAATTCGGTTGTATTTTTAACAGACTTCCAAAAAGCAGGAGGATCTCAATTCGACGATGTATATTTTTTTTTTGGATGTATGTTATGCTATCATTCCGTCAATTATGAATCGATTTTGATGATTATTTTTTTATTTGAAAGTCTATAGGTACTCCCAAAGTGGGAGCCTAGGGAAATCGAGGGCAGCCCTCAATTTGTTAACGCACATACAATGTTTTACATAACGCAATTCAGATAATTGTGCCAGGTAATCAACATCTCATCTTGCTGAGCTGATGATGAAAGGTATATCTAAGTCAAAATCTGATGCTGGGATCCCAGGAAAAATTTTTGTTCAGCGATATTTTCGCCAATTGTCAACCGATTTCGATGATTCTCTTTGTGTTTGGAGAGTATTTTTCCAAACTGGCCGCATTTCAATTTGGTGAAGATCTGATGAACGGTTTCGGAAGTAGACAACGGAACTCTTCAATAAATTATAGCTAAACTCCCGGGATTGCTGAAAGTGCATATTATGTATTGATTACACCAGTTCATAACATAACATCACGCCGGTACGCTATGAAGGGGTACGCAGATGCAAACATGTCAGCCAGAATTAACATTTTTTGGGGTTATCTATTCGGGCATAACTTTATTGTTTACTAGCTGTTGCCCGCGACTTCTTCCGCGTGGAATTTGGTTTTATTACGCATTGGTTATTACCTATACTAAAACCAGTATTACTCCCAAACGCAAGAATACAACTTTACCTAAAATTTATAACCCAGGAAACTCAAGTGCTACCGAAATAATATGTAAAACGCAAGATCTTGAGAATTCTCCTATCCTCGAGAATAACGAAATGCAAACATCGAATATTATGTCTCAGAAATCCACCTTCTCTAAGAATAAGGAGACGCAAACGTCAAATGTTTTCACTCAGAACTCCACCCTCTCCAAGAATAAGGAGACGCAAACAGATCCTCAGAAAACAAATGTATTAAACGAGCTTACTCAGGAAACAAAGACTCACCAACATAAAAATGTGGCAAAATTAGGGAACATCTCATCACAGGACGGCGATTTATTGACCAACAGAAGTACTCCTAGGAAGATTTGCATATTGAGTACGAATAACACTAACAAAATACTAACAATTGCTGACAACACGTTTGGCCAAAATACGAAAATATGTCATTATTTAAAGACAAACTGCGGAATCAATCAAATTATGAATAGAATTGAAGTTAAGCTGCAAAACTTCACAATGGAGGATTTCTGTGTAATTTTAATTGGCGAGGCAGACTTCAACTCAACCAATGATGACTCCATCAAACTGGTACTAACTATAAGAGAATCACTACAAAAAGTGCAACACACTAATATCATCTATGTGTCCCTCTCATTTTTTGAATCGCGGTGTTATTATTCTCCGCGGAAGAATGATTTTGAAGAATGACAATTACAATCTTCGTCACCAGGGGCGCGCTTACATTTGCTAAGTTAATCAGCTAAAGTTACTAAAAGATGGGCCTTTTTGTTCAGGCCTGAGACCAAGAGACTCTGCAACATCCGCGGGCAGGTGACGAAGCTCTGTGACAGCGGAGTCATGACTTCTAAGATGAAAAGAGTTGCGTTAGCTCGGGTGATCTGGTCTATCTGTGTTCTAAATACTTACTACTTAAAATTAATTTCAATCTAAGTTACTGGTTCGAATGAAGAATCGAAATGGTGTATTTAATCATTTGGATTGTCGCACGATGGCCAACTGCAAAGCTTTTAAACAGTACACAATGTTTGACGGGACGTAGGGAACATTATCGGATGATGTTTGACGGGACGTAGGGAACATTATCGGATGATGTTTGACGGGACGTAGGGAACATTATCGGATGATGTTTGACGGGACGTAGGGAACATTATCGGATGATGTTTGACGGGACGTAGGGAACATTATCGGATGATGTTTGACGGGACGTAGGGAACATTATCGGATGATGTTTGACGGGACGTAGGGAACATTATCGGATGATGTTTGACGGGACGTAGGGAACATTATCGGATGATGTTTGACGGGACGTAGGGAACATTATCGGATGATGTTTGACGGGACGTAGGGAACATTATCGGATGATGTTTGACGGGACGTAGGGAACATTATCGGATGATGTTTGACGGGACGTAGGGAACATTATCGGATGATGTTTGACGGGACGTAGGGAACATTATCGGATGATGTTTGACGGGACGTAGGGAACATTATCGGATGATGTTTGACGGGACGTAGGGAACATTATCGGATGATGTTTGACGGGACGTAGGGAACATTATCGGATGATGTTTGACGGGACGTAGGGAACATTATCGGATGATGTTTGACGGGACGTAGGGAACATTATCGGATGATGTTTGACGGGACGTAGGGAACATTATCGGATGATGTTTGACGGGACGTAGGGAACATTATCGGATGATGTTTGACGGGACGTAGGGAACATTATCGGATGATGTTTGACGGGACGTAGGGAACATTATCGGATGATGTTTGACGGGACGTAGGGAACATTATCGGATGATGTTTGACGGGACGTAGGGAACATTATCGGATGATGTTTGACGGGACGTAGGGAACATTATCGGATGATGTTTGACGGGACGTAGGGAACATTATCGGATGATGTTTGACGGGACGTAGGGAACATTATCGGATGATGTTTGACGGGACGTAGGGAACATTATCGGATGATGTTTGACGGGACGTAGGGAACATTATCGGATGATGTTTGACGGGACGTAGGGAACATTATCGGATGATGTTTGACGGGACGTAGGGAACATTATCGGATGATGTTTGACGGGACGTAGGGAACATTATCGGATGATGTTTGACGGGACGTAGGGAACATTATCGGATGATGTTTGACGGGACGTAGGGAACATTATCGGATGATGTTTGACGGGACGTAGGGAACATTATCGGATGATGTTTGACGGGACGTAGGGAACATTATCGGATGATGTTTGACGGGACGTAGGGAACATTATCGGATGATGTTTGACGGGACGTAGGGAACATTATCGGATGATGTTTGACGGGACGTAGGGAACATTATCGGATGATGTTTGACGGGACGTAGGGAACATTATCGGATGATGTTTGACGGGACGTAGGGAACATTATCGGATGATGTTTGACGGGACGTAGGGAACATTATCGGATGATGTTTGACGGGACGTAGGGAACATTATCGGATGATGTTTGACGGGACGTAGGGAACATTATCGGATGATGTTTGACGGGACGTAGGGAACATTATCGGATGATGTTTGACGGGACGTAGGGAACATTATCGGATGATGTTTGACGGGACGTAGGGAACATTATCGGATGATGTTTGACGGGACGTAGGGAACATTATCGGATGATGTTTGACGGGACGTAGGGAACATTATCGGATGATGTTTGACGGGACGTAGGGAACATTATCGGATGATGTTTGACGGGACGTAGGGAACATTATCGGATGATGTTTGACGGGACGTAGGGAACATTATCGGATGATGTTTGACGGGACGTAGGGAACATTATCGGATGATGTTTGACGGGACGTAGGGAACATTATCGGATGATGTTTGACGGGACGTAGGGAACATTATCGGATGATGTTTGACGGGACGTAGGGAACATTATCGGATGATGTTTGACGGGACGTAGGGAACATTATCGGATGATGTTTGACGGGACGTAGGGAACATTATCGGATGATGTTTGACGGGACGTAGGGAACATTATCGGATGATGTTTGACGGGACGTAGGGAACATTATCGGATGATGTTTGACGGGACGTAGGGAACATTATCGGATGATGTTTGACGGGACGTAGGGAACATTATCGGATGATGTTTGACGGGACGTAGGGAACATTATCGGATGATGTTTGACGGGACGTAGGGAACATTATCGGATGATGTTTGACGGGACGTAGGGAACATTATCGGATGATGTTTGACGGGACGTAGGGAACATTATCGGATGATGTTTGACGGGACGTAGGGAACATTATCGGATGATGTTTGACGGGACGTAGGGAACATTATCGGATGATGTTTGACGGGACGTAGGGAACATTATCGGATGATGTTTGACGGGACGTAGGGAACATTATCGGATGATGTTTGACGGGACGTAGGGAACATTATCGGATGATGTTTGACGGGACGTAGGGAACATTATCGGATGATGTTTGACGGGACGTAGGGAACATTATCGGATGATGTTTGACGGGACGTAGGGAACATTATCGGATGATGTTTGACGGGACGTAGGGAACATTATCGGATGATGTTTGACGGGACGTAGGGAACATTATCGGATGATGTTTGACGGGACGTAGGGAACATTATCGGATGATGTTTGACGGGACGTAGGGAACATTATCGGATGATGTTTGACGGGACGTAGGGAACATTATCGGATGATGTTTGACGGGACGTAGGGAACATTATCGGATGATGTTTGACGGGACGTAGGGAACATTATCGGATGATGTTTGACGGGACGTAGGGAACATTATCGGATGATGTTTGACGGGACGTAGGGAACATTATCGGATGATGTTTGACGGGACGTAGGGAACATTATCGGATGATGTTTGACGGGACGTAGGGAACATTATCGGATGATGTTTGACGGGACGTAGGGAACATTATCGGATGATGTTTGACGGGACGTAGGGAACATTATCGGATGATGTTTGACGGGACGTAGGGAACATTATCGGATGATGTTTGACGGGACGTAGGGAACATTATCGGATGATGTTTGACGGGACGTAGGGAACATTATCGGATGATGTTTGACGGGACGTAGGGAACATTATCGGATGATGTTTGACGGGACGTAGGGAACATTATCGGATGATGTTTGACGGGACGTAGGGAACATTATCGGATGATGTTTGACGGGACGTAGGGAACATTATCGGATGATGTTTGACGGGACGTAGGGAACATTATCGGATGATGTTTGACGGGACGTAGGGAACATTATCGGATGATGTTTGACGGGACGTAGGGAACATTATCGGATGATGTTTGACGGGACGTAGGGAACATTATCGGATGATGTTTGACGGGACGTAGGGAACATTATCGGATGATGTTTGACGGGACGTAGGGAACATTATCGGATGATGTTTGACGGGACGTAGGGAACATTATCGGATGATGTTTGACGGGACGTAGGGAACATTATCGGATGATGTTTGACGGGACGTAGGGAACATTATCGGATGATGTTTGACGGGACGTAGGGAACATTATCGGATGATGTTTGACGGGACGTAGGGAACATTATCGGATGATGTTTGACGGGACGTAGGGAACATTATCGGATGATGTTTGACGGGACGTAGGGAACATTATCGGATGATGTTTGACGGGACGTAGGGAACATTATCGGATGATGTTTGACGGGACGTAGGGAACATTATCGGATGATGTTTGACGGGACGTAGGGAACATTATCGGATGATGTTTGACGGGACGTAGGGAACATTATCGGATGATGTTTGACGGGACGTAGGGAACATTATCGGATGATGTTTGACGGGACGTAGGGAACATTATCGGATGATGTTTGACGGGACGTAGGGAACATTATCGGATGATGTTTGACGGGACGTAGGGAACATTATCGGATGATGTTTGACGGGACGTAGGGAACATTATCGGATGATGTTTGACGGGACGTAGGGAACATTATCGGATGATGTTTGACGGGACGTAGGGAACATTATCGGATGATGTTTGACGGGACGTAGGGAACATTATCGGATGATGTTTGACGGGACGTAGGGAACATTATCGGATGATGTTTGACGGGACGTAGGGAACATTATCGGATGATGTTTGACGGGACGTAGGGAACATTATCGGATGATGTTTGACGGGACGTAGGGAACATTATCGGATGATGTTTGACGGGACGTAGGGAACATTATCGGATGATGTTTGACGGGACGTAGGGAACATTATCGGATGATGTTTGACGGGACGTAGGGAACATTATCGGATGATGTTTGACGGGACGTAGGGAACATTATCGGATGATGTTTGACGGGACGTAGGGAACATTATCGGATGATGTTTGACGGGACGTAGGGAACATTATCGGATGATGTTTGACGGGACGTAGGGAACATTATCGGATGATGTTTGACGGGATGTAGGGAACATTATCGGATGATGTTTTTGTATAGGTTTATTGTGTATGTTAGTCGTACGGCGCTTTTTTGGTTGTGGTGATTTTAGGCAGACACTCCCAGCCAGTACCCCAAGGACCGAAAACCGATGAAATAGGTGCCTGGCCTAATAAGTCTATTTTGTAGCACAATATAATATCAACACATTAGATTAGACTATATTAAAATTTATTTGCTTAAACATGCGAGCATATTTAGGAGGCCACACAAAAACGCGGAATTTCTCTAGTTTAATGTTCAAAACCGGCTATAATAATGGTTTACGGTTCATGCATAAGGTTTATGTTTATGAAATTAAATGTTTTTTTAAATTTTTATATTTGAGTTGATTGAATGAAAGGTAAATTGCGGTTTACGATTTATGACATATTAAAAAAAAACGACATAAGTACTAGATCTCGTTCAAACCTATTTTCGGTGGAAGTTTGCTTGGCAATGTTCATCATATATAAGTATTATTTTTTTTATCATATTCTTATTTTAGAACTTACAGTGGGGGGACACACATTTTACCACTTTGGAAGTGTCTCTATTCAGTTTAGAAAAATGATATTAGAAACCTCTATATCATTTTTGAAGACCTATCCATAGATTTCCAATTCATTTTTTTTTTCATCAAACCCATACGCCCACACGTATGGGTTTGATGAAAAAAAAAATGAATTTCAGTTCCAGTAGAAAGCGGGAATGGACATAGGATAGTTTTTATCCCGGGAATATGTTCCCTTGGCATAATTTTCGACATTAACGCGGGACATATTCCCGGGATAGAAACTATCCTATGTACTTTCCCGGGACTCAATCAATCCACAATAAAATAAATAAACAATCCATACCAAATTTCATCTAAATCGATACAGCAGTTTGCGCGTGAAGAAGTAATAAACATACACACGCACTCACAAACTTTCGCCTTTATAGTATTAGTGTAATAGTGTGATTTAATCTTTTAACAAATCTCTAACCAACTGTCATCGACGCCGAAATCCTTGCAGGTTGCTGCGGTTATGTTGTTTTCATTCCCAAGATGAAACAGAAAATTCTTAGGAATGGGGTCATTCCCAAGATTTTTCTGTTTAGTTTCAAACCTGTTCAATGCCCTGTGAGCCTTTTTTTTTTTTTGATCTCGGGGGGAAATCCTCATGGAAATCCTCCACCCTGGGGCGGGTGGAGGGGTCTGTCAGACTCTTACTGACTAAAACCACCCCGGTGTTCCATCTTCCACCTACGCCGGGGATCGCGGGAACGTAAGCGACTTCCGCAATCCCCGGCTGGTGCCGGCCCGCCACTGCGGGCCACCTCGCGTCGGCGAGGGGAGTGAGGTGTTTAACTCCCCTCGCTACGTCAAAGAGGGGCGCACGGGAACACCACGCGCCGCCACCTCGGGTCCGGATGAGTGGGGGGCGACGGACATCCCCAAGTCCGCCGCCCCTGGACCCAGTTAGGGGGGCCGGAAGAGGGCAGCGTATGCCCTCCTCCGACGCCCGATGCGCCTGCTGCGGGCAGGGAGAGCGGTTGTGATCTCCCTCTCCCTTTCCGCAGCCTCCTTCTGCGCGATAACTGTCTCGCAGAAGGAGACCACCGCGTCCCAGGACTCCTCACCGCCGACCATAGCATGGACTACGGCCGGCAGCGAGAGGTCACCGCCTACAACAGAGATGAGGGCACGGCGCGGCTCCTCCCAAGCTGCACACTCTGCAAGCGTATGCCGTGCCGTGTCCTCCCGACAGTCGACGCAGTGGTGGCATCGAGCGTCCGGCTCCCTGCCTATGCGACACAAGAACCTCCCGAAGCAGCCATGCCCCGAGAGGACCTGCGTCGCACGAAACGACAGGGAGCCGTGCCTTCTCCCGAGCCAGAGGTCGAGCACTGGCCGGATGGCCTCGATGGTGATGAGGCCGGCGGTAGGGCTCGAAAGCCTGTCCCGCCATTCCGCCACCAGGACCTCGCGCAGCTGCGACCGACGCAGCTCCAAGTGTTGCTGCGTCAGTCTTTCGCCGCGCGCCCGCGCGCCCTCGCGCCACCTATGCAGTGACGCGAGCACTTTCGCCTCCAGGTCCCACGGCGGAGATCCGGCCAGTGCGCAAGCCGCCTCGTAGGAGATCGTGCGATATCCCCTGATGACTCTGACGGCCATCACCCTCTGCGGCCTCCGCAGAACAGTGATGGTGCTGGCCGTCAGGTCAGCCGCCCAGATCGGGGCCCCATAAAGGGCCATCGATCGCACGATCCCCACGTACAACCGCCTACAGGCGGTGCTCGGGTCCCCCAGATTGGGAAGCAGCGTTGACAGCGCCCCCGCCGCGCCCAACAACTTGGGCGCCAGCCGCCGGAAGTGGGGGCCGAAATCCCACCGGCTGTCGAGCACCAATCCCAGGTACTTCATGGTGGACTCGACAGCGATACGATGCCCTGTGAGCCTATCATGACCAGCCAGGGCTTTTCCCATCACCAACTTTATCTAGTTCTATTGCGTGTTGACAGCCCTAAGCAACTCTGTTGTGTTCGCTCCAGGAGATTCCGCCGCTAATACCGCGTATAAAGCAGCTATATTATTTAAACGTTTCTCATTCCGAAAAATTATCAGAGCTGGTGCCGATTTTAAACAGAAAAGGTGAAAGCAGTGCCTTGCATTACCTTACCTACTCTTCCAAATTCCTAATTCGACGAGACTCAGGCAATGCTAGATATTGATTGTTCGTATATCTTTTCTTAGCGATCTTATCTAGCGACATTACTATTTTATTTTCCGACACTCATGCGAAGTAAGTCGCGGGCAACAGTCAGAGTGCTATATAAAAAACAACAAACAAAATAAACTAAAATATATCATCAAAAACTTGGGCCCCCAACGCTGTCAACTTTAAATGCCCATGATCCAAGCGTTGGCTTTTATTTTAGAGTAAGAATACATTTTAAAATAATTATTTATGTATAACATAACTTGTTTTTCCTTCTGGGGCTAATATAAATAGTTGGTCCGCATTACTAACCCGCGGGCCGCGAGCAAGCCATATACAGTTGGCTGTGGGAATAACAATTAGACCTTAGGTCGACACCAGCGGCCTTTAGAGTCTGTCCTTGACTCTTATTTATGGTCATCGCGAAGCAAGCGGTAACTGGAAAGCGTGTGCGCTGAAACTGGAACGGGAAGTTGTTGGGAATGAGAGGTATCCGCGGAATAAAAACAGATTGGCTGAAGCGTTACAGTAGATTTCCAGACTTATATTTGACTGCTACTATTAATTAGATCCTGAAGGATTTATTCATATATTGTTAAAAATAATTTTCTACTTGTCTAGTATAATCTACTTATGAATGTAACAAATAAAAATATTTGTTTAATCAAAAAATTGGTTAATCAAAAAATTGGTTTAGGTACGTCATTGCAAGACTGTATCGGAGATGATGAATCTGATAACAACTGTGTGTAAGAGTGTTTGGTTTTGGTAGTATTAGTGATAGTTTTAATAGTTTCTCAAAGTTTTTTAGGGTTATTCTTAGCCTTTTTTAATTCTAGAGAATCGAGAGTGTGTTTAATTCGAGAGTCTTTTCGCTTTTTTTAATAATGCTGTACAAAACTTTCTGTATCGTTTATAGGTGGCACTGATTTTGATGTTGTCAGGCGATTGCTTTACTTTTTATGCAGAGAATCACGGTTACGTATACACCTCAGCAAACCTGGCGTTATCCACGGTTTTAGAGTTTGTTTCTTTGTGGCTATTTTAGTTAGCTTTATAAAGGTTTCTGCAGCATCATTCGGATCTATCATAGACAGAACGGGTGCAAAGTCCAAACCTGCCATAACTATGTCTAGAGCGTCATAGTTTATTTTATTTAAGATCTTTCTAGAATTTCTTTTAATAGTAATTTTGTTAAGGCAAGGTAAGAATCCATGAAAGACTAAGGTGTTGAGATACTCATGAGTTCGTGTATCTGATGAGTTTTGTTTAATGTCTATGTTAATGTCTCCTGTTATGATCACAGTTTTGTAGTTAGTCAGGGACTGAAGTATTGTACTTATTGAGTGCAGAGAGGAATGTGTAGATATTATCATTTGCGGGTGATCGGTAGGTATATACAAAGTATTGCTACATCTGGGTCTAATTTTACTTATTATTAAACCCGAGGCAGATCCGAAAAAGTCAGGTTCTTCATAAGCAGATACAAGAGTGGATTTTACATAGGCGACCACTCCGTCGCTCTTATTTAAGTGTTTGGTGGTGTGGTAGGCAATATAATTTTCTAGAATGGGAATTTGGTTGTTACTGGAGCATTTTAACCAGCATTCAGTCAGGACTAGGAGTTCACATTGAATATCAATACGGTGTAATAGTGTTTGTAGATCAGCTAAATTTACATTAATAGATCTAATATTTTGTGAAAGGATTTTCAGTTGATATGTAGATTTTTTTATAAAGTTTTGTGTCTGCTCTGGAGTGCATGTGTGTGTATCCGATACAGAAAACTGATCAACATTATCTATCAAATCATAAGTTGTAAAATGTTACCGGACGTTACGGTTTTTGATAATTTGCAGCCGTGCGAGCCCGTGCGAAGCCGGGCAGGTCGCTTGTATAATATACCTACTTAATACTAAAATGGTTCTGTTAGCAAAGTAAATTGAAGTACGATGAGGCCCATGGTGCGCCGCAGGTGGTGGTGGAGAAGCACCGGCGCGCACGCTCGCCACAGACCCGCGCGCGCGCCGTCGCCCAGACATCGCCGCGCCTGCCCGCCGCCTCCAGCCCGCTCGCGCACAACCAGGTCAGTCTTTCGGGCTCTGAGAACCCGAAACGAATTTTAAACTTATTTTTAACCGACTTCCAAAAGGAGGAGGTTCTAAATTCCATGTCCCAAGTCAGAATCTGATGATGGGATCCTAGGGAAATCGAGGGCATCCCTCAAATTTTAAAGGCACATACAATGTATTTTTCATAAACTTTCTAACACAATCAGATAATTCAAAGTCAAAGTCAAAGTCAATTCATTTATTTCAACTAGACCATTAAAAGGCACTTT
>NDFZ01001787.1:0-15083 GCA_002192655.3 Mamestra configurata | reverse complement strand
TATTGATTCTGTGTGATCATAGTTTTGTTGAAGTAGCCACTCTGTAAGTTTTTGTTTAATTTCAACTGTGTAGCTATCACGGTTCATGATATACAGCCTGACAGACAGACAGACGGACAGTGGAGTCTCAGTAATAGGGTCCCGTTTTTACCCTTTGGGTAAGGGTAACCCTAAAAAACTAATTTGATTTTCTTCATTGTGTTTCCCTCACTGCTGAGGATCGCCACCAAATGTGACAGGTCTCCTATTTATACGCTCTTCCGTGACGGGGAACGCTCGGTATCAGCTTTCTGAACCACGTCTAGTCATCTTGCTGAGGCTCTAAGCATTGGCTGCTCATGCTACTGGGTCAGATGAATAGTTGAAATTGCTTTATACGATGCTTGTGACATAAATTTATATGCGAATTGAAGTGACATAAAAGTTTTTCTATTGAAACCTTTCACATGCAATTTCGTATCTTGTATGAATTTGTTGATTTGCAGATAGAAGTATGCTGCTTTCCATTCCCGAGAATACCTACCGTGTCGACCTAGTATTTTCTCTGCAAATATCATACATAAATTATTTAAGTACAATATTATTTATATTGATAAATATTCATGGAACACTATGCTATAGTGCTTCTGACCGTCTTCATGCTAAGGTTGTTTTTAGAAACTAAAATCTACATCTAAAGTCTATTACAAATAAAGTGTCTAATCCCCCGAACAAACGACCGAACGCTTTGCATTCACAGTAACTCTAAAAGAAAATATACAAAGCGGTATCGATTTCCACGAACAGACAAAGGTATAATTAAAAACTAGCGACGAAGATAAATAAATAATGAGAGGTTTCCACTCACACATTTCTGCTTTTCTAATGACGCTAAATAACACTCCCCAAACGGTATATTGAGAAGGCACGCTGACTTCCTGTTACACTTCCATGTAGTTTTCAAAATATTGTAACTCTTTACTGACCTTTAAAAGTGTGATGACTCTGAACTATCTCTAACTCTATTGGTTACCTTCTGCGTAGCATAATCAGGCTATATAATATTCTCAATGTTAGGACACAGGCGTCCTATCATCATTGCCTAGCCTTTTGCTAACTATATTGGGGTCGGCTCCCAGTCTAACCGGATTCAGCTGTATACCATTATTTTACATGGAGTGGCTGCCTACTAGACCTCCACAACCCATTAAGGGCTCCCACACATAACTGCGAATTCGCAACGCATCGCGAATTTTTGCGAGCTCGCACGTACAAGTTCCTGCGATTGCGGCGTCGTATCGCATCGCATCGCGGTTTTGTGTGGGCGCCCTAACTGGGTAACACTGTCAGGTTTCAGCTGAAAGACGTCCACTTGCCAACTGTCAGTCTGACGATTCTTCGGGCTATGTTGGTAACCTTGGATTTTTTTGCGTATTTTCGCGTCACGTCTATGACCACGAAAAAGATATAAGAAATAAAAAAGTGTTGATAGTTAGAGATTGAACTTAAAATTAGTTTTTACCATTAAATTGTTTAAAAACTAAAAATAATTTTAAATTCTACGTCCAAAGTAATTGAACTTTTAGAGCCCCCAATAAATTCAAATTAAACGATTTTAAATCAATTTCAAGTGAATACTTAGTTAATCTCATTTATTTAAAATTATTCAGTGAATATTTTAACATAATGCTTACTACCGAGAAAAAAAAATCTTTGAAAAACAATTCGAAAACTGAAATAATTTGTTATTTCAACCAGTAAATAAAAAGAAGATTAGCATTTTTATTATTTTATTAAAACCTTTTTGAAAATAGAACAAAAGACGAAAATCACTTCATTGAAAGCTTAAAGTTTTAAGTAGATATATGAAGATTTCAGTTAAACTAGCTAAAGGTTTATTCAATCTCGTTCTAAAAAAAATAATTTCCACTTGAGCCAGAGTGTAAGATTCTCTTTTTCGATGGAAACACATTGTAAAATATTTATTTACAGATTCACTTCATATCATTAGGTGAATCTGTAACTGTTGAGTTTTTGTACACAAATCATCAATTGTGAAAAAAAACTCAACTGTTCCTTACTTTTTGTTAAATTATGCAAAAGCAAATAAACAACCGTTAATTTTTTGAGCAAATGTGTTGTATACAAATATAAAAATTCCACCAAGGAGTCATTATTAGATTAAATAAGTTGAATGATCGAACCTCCTTGGAAGCACTTTTGCTCAATAAGTTTGTCTCGCTAAAGTGTAAAAAAAGACAAAAGATGTAGTTTCAATTATCACCACGCGCACCTAGTGCCATTTGCAAATTCACGCCATTTTTATATTAGAAACGTCAAAGACTATTTCGACTTTCCGACTTGTATCTAAAAACAAAGTTTTATTACCTATTGTACTGTTTTCTCGCAAAGGTGTTGAAAAACGTATGATACACGTGCAGAAATTGGTTTTTACAAACTCGTGACTCTACTCGTTTGTAAAAACCAACTTACCGCACTAGTATCATAAATAACTAGTTTATTTCACAGTTGATCTCATATAAAAAGTTCTAAATATTAATAAATACACTCTCACTCCCTGAACGCTTGCCAAATGATTGAAAATTTAAGTAAGTAATTATAATAGGAATTGAAGTAATTAACAATATTTTAATTTTTTGAGTGAAATAGATTACTCGGAAATCTGATGGACTAACTAGATTTTTTCAGTAAAATACCCTATTTAGTGCTCTTTTCAACTAAAATATAAAACCTTAATCTAACCCATAGATTCTCCGACTAACCTTTCAACTTTGAGTCAACAGTGTCGTCTGTCATAGTCTGATACTAAGTTTAGTAGCAACCTCATTCTAGTGACGTCATTGATGAGCTTGCATGTCTCTAATTAATTTGAAGCTATCGTTACAATCTAGGACAAATAAATTACTTAACCAGTTCGGCTTGACATTTGAAACCAACGATAACAATCTCGTGATAGTAGGGGAGCCTAATTACATTTTGTTCGACTCATCATGGTGACATGACATTTAAATATACCTACCTACTATCACTCTTATGAACCCACTCATAGACATTACTTAAAAGAATACTTGAACACTAGTTAACCGGTTAACATTTAAATTTTTTTAAAGTATAAAATAGTAATAAGTAATAAGTATATCTGCCAAGTTATATGTATCTCAATAACGGTTTTAAAAAAATTTACAAATTTACAAATTTACAAATNGTTCGACTCATCATGGTGACATGACATTTAAATATACCTACCTACTATCACTCTTATGAACCCACTCATAGACATTACTTAAAAGAATACTTGAACACTAGTTAACCGGTTAACATTTAAATTTTTTTAAAGTATAAAATAGTAATAAGTAATAAGTATATCTGCCAAGTTATATGTATCTCAATAACGGTAGCGGTGCAATGACTTCTGTTTTTATATGTATAAATCTATGCTAATTATGAGGTGTACCTACAATANTTTGTATTTTTAAACACTTGTATTGTACCTTTTTTGTGTAACTGTTTGTTTTCCCAAAGTAAATAAATAAATAAACGGTAGCGGTGCAATGACTTCTGTTTTTATATGTATAAATCTATGCTAATTATGAGGTGTACCTACATTAATTATAGTAGAGTAGTGTAGTAGTAGTATTATATTTATAATTTAAACCAAAACGTTTTTATGTTATTATAAATCAGACGACCTACACAAACTGATTATTTAGCTATAAAATCCTCTCAAATTTTTAATTTGCATGACCCGTTAAAAGCAGATGGAAGCATTTCCTGCCTGCATGTGCAAAGGTACGTATCCCATGCCAACGTATGCGTTAAAGTATCACAACGATATATTAGCAGTAATAAATGTTAACAGAGTTTACCCCTTATCTAGCATACCTTCAGCCAATTATGTCACTTACCTAATCTAATAAAAATCTGACCTTTTACTCCTTACGCCTCCCCGCCAGGACTTTAAATAAACCAAGTACCTCTCTAAATATAGGTACCTATCTACAAAATTAATCTAAAATTGATCGAGACGAGGTAGGGCTGATCCTGTTCCCAGCCTGTCTTTAAAAGTAAACCCTTTCGACATTGATAAGGTTTAACAAAAGAAGATCTATGGTGAGTCTATGAAGTCCCAAGGTAAATGAGCCGGGTCCAGAACTGGACTTAGAGGAATAGACTGAGAGTTTCCTATATGGCTTTGAAGTTTACAGTCAGCAACGACCCGCTGTTGTCTTTTTCAATAATTCGATTTGGGCCACGTCACGAGTTTGCAGGATCACCTTCTTTACTACGACCTACAGAAAAGAGACGGGAATTTGCCGTACAGTTGTTTTTCTCTTTTATAAAGTAGTTAATTTTTTGTTGGTAACCGAAGCCAACCTAATTTGTGTCACTTAAATTGTCTCAACATAATTCTGATATTGCCGTAAATATAATGATGACTCCAAAACGCTATTGTAAGAAACGCTATCGTGACGCATTGGCCGGAGTAGACAAAATTTAAAGGAGGTTGGAAAGGTTTGGGGGAGATCTTTGCTCAGTAGTGGGCCGGTATAGGTTAAGTAGGAAAATTCGTCAGTCCATTCTTCAATGTCTATGAGTCCAGCAAAGATTAATGATGCGACTATCAACACTCTATTTAAGTGTTAGCTCCTAGCCTATAAAAATGGCGGCTGATACTAGTGTTGTGAGGAGCATTAAACTGATTTCCTAAGGGAAAGATTGAACGATAACTGCTGATACAAAGTGTTTGCTCAAAGCGACACGATTTAAATTGAATGATTTAATTTATTTCTGTTTCTATTAGATGAGGTGATTGAAATCTGTTTGAAGCCTTATCAATTTTCATGGAAAATAATCAGATAGATTTCCATTGAGACTATTATGATTAGGTACCTACGATATCAAACGACGATTTCGAAATTAGAACAGGTAGAGCTACCAAAAGGAAATTGAGGTTTTTATGACAAATTGCGACTTCGATACGAATGCGAATGTTGCTTAAAAATTTGTAGAATTGAGACTCTGTTTTTAATATCTAAGTCAGTAGTATATCAGATCTATCACATAATCGATATAAGTTCTGTTGATTAGTTGAACTGCAATCCTGCAATACCGCTAGGAAATGAAACCACGGAGGACTTGGACCATGTGACATTCGGTCAACGAAAACGATTGAAAAGAAGCCAAGAAAATATATCAGTTGGAGGCATCAAATCTGTACTCAAGATGAATCCGATATCTCATTTGAAATAGACAAAAAAATACTCTTAAAACATATCCATCCTTCAGGCGTAAAAAGCAAAAGGTTGCGGATAGACATGCGCCAGCGAAATATGACGTAGTCAGACCCAAACATATTGGATTTTTGACAGTTAATAACGCTGATGGAAAATCATTTTTTGTATATCTCATGGTGTAATTTGATTGCTCTCGTCACCAAACGATACAGTTGAAATCGGAGACAAAAAACCCCCGACATAAAATAGTAAAAATAGTATGAAAGTAGAAAGCCTAAAACAAGTTAAAAAAAAAACTAAAAAAATAGCCACAAATAGAACAAAAAGGTATGAACGTGATACCCTATAAAAGGAAAAAAAATAACGTTAAAATATGACCCTACGTAAGTAGGTAAGAATTTTTTTGATTAAATTTTGCTTGTTGTTGTTGTTGTTTTACTAGTCAAACCGCTACATTTGATACCCATACCGAGGGAATTGTGAAAAAAAAATGTATTCAGCCATTTAGTGATGGCGGCCATCTAGAATTTTAAAATTTTTCATAATTTATAGTATTCTACTAGTCAAGCCCTTTCATTTGATACCCATATTGAGGTAGTTCTGAAAAAATATGTAATCCGCCATTTTGTGGCGGTAGCCATCTTGGACTGATTTTTATCACATCAAACATAGCTAAGAACACTCCCGATTAATTCACCTTTCATACAAAAAAAAAACAAAATCAAAATTGGTTCATCCGTTCGCGAGCTACGATACCACAGACAGACACACACACACAGACTCGTCAAATTTATAACACCCCGTCGTTTTGCGTCGGGGGTTAAAAGAGCAGTGGTTCAAATAAGAATCAACACTTCAAAGCCCTGAAGCAGAGTTAGAAAACAAATCACACAAATAAAAATATAATTTACTTTTGCGAAGAAAAAAATCTAGCTTCCAATTTGTCTCCGTCGTCAATATTTTGACACTAGAATAAAGTGTCTCTACTCTAGACGAACGTCTGTTTTGATTGATTGTATGTACTTGGGTCTTTCAGCATTCTAGGTAGCTCCCCTATCGAATCAATCATAATATTCAGTCGAGTTAGAGCAGGTAGACAAATCTAATCATATTTTTACCATTTTTTTTCATCAATTTTTGAAGTAAAATAACGAGTGTCTATGAAAAATTTAGGTAGATATCAGTAGGTATGTATTTTTTTTTCGAATTTGATGCTCGAAGCAGAGTGTGACATGATTTTTATTTGAAAAACAAATTGATATTTCTAAATTGTGATTGTTCGATTCTGTAACAAAACATTACAGTTTTTTTTTTACTGTACCTATAATGTTTTATCTTTATGAATAATGTAACTTTGTTTCTGCGTTTCGAAAACAAACATTGAACCATGGGGTTTTTGGCCTATAGCTCCTTAGAATGGAAAACTTACCAGCGATGCACCCAGCACCCAGTGTAACACATGAGGTCAAACGTAAGCCTACCTCAAAAATAACCAGCCAAGTGCGAACCAGTCTAGCGTAAGAAAGGTTCTGTACCATAACGACAGATGGACAGCGGATGCTCAGTACCTAATAGGTTTCCCTTGTGTTATCCCTTGTGCACGGAACTAAAAAAAACTAAAAGCCATCTAATTATAATCCGAGTTTTTTCGTTCGTAACCCAATAACATGAAAAACATTCCTTTCATAAAGGTAAACGAACCATTAAGTATAATTACGTGTCGTTAAAGCAAGTGCTACAATTTGTCCCATTAAACTCACTGCGCGTGTGTCGCGTTATTTGGAATAAAAACCAGGTGACGCACTCGTAACTCCACTACTTGTTTCAAATTCCTTTCGAAAATAGCTTCGTTTGAAATTACAGCTAAAGTTTCAAGGAATTAGATAGAAAGTACTCATGGGCAACCAATTTTGGTGAGGTTTAACAAAAAGTTAAAGTTAAATCCCTTAAATATTGCCTGTGTCAACGGGCAATTAACAGTTTGCAGTCTACGACAACTGTTTGACGTAATATCTATATGGGAAGCGGAGTGAAGAAACCCACGTCAGAAGGAAGGAAACCTCATTACTTACTAGCTATGAAGAGGACCGACTTGCAACCTACATGCAAGTATTTTTTCCAGATATTTCTGCTAGATTTTGTTCAGTTCTTGTTTACATTTTAAACCGTAACGGCATGCTCGCGTGAAACTCGAAGCTGCTCATTAGCTCCATTCAGAATCGTCTGACGCCGCCGGGGATTGGCATCGCTTTACTTTCACTGAACTAATTTATCAAAAGAGAAAAATAAAAATAAATTGTGTAGAGTACATCTGACCTCGTGTATGTTGGAAAATGCATCAGCAAGCTAGCACACATGGCTATTTTAACTAACACTTTACGACTATTTTATATTATTATGTCTAATTAATATTATTTATGATGTTTGTACACTGACCGCCCTAAATCTAACTTCTTTCGTTCAGTCCATCCAAAGATTGTCTGTAAGAGATTGCCTTGTGCGATAAGACCGCCCATTGTACACTTGTTTTTTAAACGTTTTTACTATGTTTGTAATGAGGTGTACAATAAAGTATATAATAAATAACTAAATGGGCTCGACGAAAGCATGCTGTTGGATTACATCAACCCTTGACACGTCGTTTAGAGTTGAAAATCCAACAGAAGGTAGGTACGCTTTTATTAAGGCATCCTTTCAGTTATCTAATATATTTTATTATTTATCAGCCTGTTCTGTTTCACTGCAGGGCCAGGGCAAAGGGCCTCCCTATCTTATTTCCATTCCTCCAGCTTTGGAAAAATGTTGACCAATCCTGTCGATAGCCGTCAAGCTCGTCCCGCCGGTTTGCCGCGGTGTTACACATTTTCTGGGAAGCATACTGTGGTTGCTTTAGCCCATTAGCTGATCAACATGAAGCAGATGTGTCTTCATGTCATTTTAGATTGGCTGCTTTTAGTCAAATGAAAACAGTCCCACTTGCAAAGTGAATATCGCTTTTGTTACACTGTAATATAACAGATTTTTCCAAGAAAATCCTAACTAGCAAAACAATTAAAGCTTCATGCCAAAAATTGTTTGAAGACAAAACCTTAGGCACTAACACAAATAGTTTGATTTATTTAGGAATCTTAAAACTATCTTTGAAGTGTTTCCCCAATACAATAGTTAAGTAACAAACCATAAAGCATAAAGTCTTGTGCTACAATTTGTCCCATCAAACTCACTGCCATCGTGTCGTTCTGTATGGTGTCGGACGTAAAAGCACAATCCCATCACTTCCCGTGGGTGTTGTAAGAGGCGACTAAGGGATTCACCGGAGAATGGGCAGCAGCATTCTCTGTGCTTCTATGCATTGCAACAGCTAAACTGCAATCACTAACCTGCCTGCCAAGCGTGGTGATTATGGCAACCCCCCCTCAACTTGGGGGAGGGTTATGCCCAGCAGTGGACGTCTTTCGGCTGATATGATGATGATGATGAATAGTTAAGTTCCTCATACTGCTGTAGTGGTTCGTAATACGTCAAATACCAACCTTCAACACCAACTAACATATAAACAACATACTCTCACAACAACAAGAATATCATCGTTTATTACATTACAGTACCGAAATGGAGCCATTAACATATTAAAAGGCTTGTCATTTATTCTTGGAAGTGCGTGTTTAATGCCAGTCATAACCAGAGCACAATGGGTACTGTAATAACTAAATCGTGTTACTATTATGATTAGTTTTATGGTATGAGCTCAGTGTTATGTGTGGTAAGAAAGTGGAATAACGGTTGTGGACAAAAGTCGTTTGCGGTAATGGAACTAGCAGAGAAAATGGAGAATTTTTATGGAGGATCGAAGTTTAATGCTTATTTCTTCTTCTTCGCTGTCGCTGGCACGACAGTATTTTTAATTAGGGTGGCCCAAAACATTGCCATATCCAAGACATCGTTGGTGGCGGCACATAGGTCACTTCGGCTGTATGTTTTGGGGCACAGAGGGCAAGACAGGAGGTGGAGCATGGTTTGTGACTCTGCTCCACATCCATACCCTGCAGTTGATACGTCACGGCAGCCCTACTTTGCGAGGTTCGATTTACACCTTCCTACTTGCGTTCTGAGGCGGTTCAGGGATTTCCATGTGGACCACGGTAGGTTAGACCTGCGGGAAGATGTGCGCCTGGTGGTAAATAGTCTATGATCGGGGGAGAAGTGTCCTGCCACAGTTTACAGCGGGCGTCAGCTGGGTTTCCTGACAGCGACCTACTTCTTTCTTATAAAGGATCTCGCAAACAGATGCGGTGAATGCGATGACCATTTTCATAGAACTTGTTGGCATACGTATAACAACATTCCTATACACAAAGATTGTCGCATCGTCGTGTCGCGCCGGTCTGTGGGAGGATTTGAAATTAAATTACATTGTAAGCCATAATAAGATAATAGTAAATTTTCAACCGACTTCCAAAAGAATGAGGTTATCAATTCGACAGTGTTTTTTTTTGTATGATTGTTATGCGATTATTCCGTCAATTATGAATGGATTTTGATGATTCTTTTTTTTATTCGAAAGCCTATACTCCTGAAGTAGTCCCATTCGAGTCAGAATCTGATGATGGGATCCTAGGGAAATCGAGGGGAACCCTCAAATTTTTAAGANCTGAAGTAGTCCCATTCGAGTCAGAATCTGATGATGGGATCCTAGGGAAATCGAGGGGAACCCTCTAATTTTTAAGGCACATACAATGTTTTTCACATACTTTCTAACGCAATTCAGATAATTGTGCCTGATAATCAACATCTCATCTTGCTGAGCTGATAATGGAAGGTATAAGTTAGGATCTAATGCTGGGATCCCAGGAAAAATGTTTGTTCAGCGATATTTTCTCCAATTGTCAACCGATTTGGATGATTATTTTTTGTTTCGAAGAGTATTTTTCCAAACTAGCTCCATTTCAATTTGGTGTAGATCTGATGAAAGTTTTTGGAGGTAGGCAAAGAAACTCTTCAATCAATGATAATGACCGAAATTAAAGTTATTTTGTACTTTGTAGTGTTTTTTTATGTAATTTACTTTGTCACTTTAGAATATACAGTTAAATATTTCTCAATATAATATTAAAGATATAAAGCATGGCCACAAGAAATTTTTATCCTTATATTTCAGTCCTGAATTTTTTGCGACCGGATTTCCTAAAGGACGCCGCCGATTTTTTCAAGATCTTTGAGGAAACGTGTCCTTGAGATTTCTTTAATAAACGAGTATTATAGACCTATGGATATAATATACTGTGTGTAGAGGGTGAAATCATTCACTTCCCTTGATCTAACAGACCCTTTTGGAAACTCTTAGCGACCTCCTTCAAATACTTTCTGTATTTTTGCCTGCCAAATATAATAATCGTTGTAGGTATGGGAATATTACGTGTGTACGTAGTATGTATACTTTAAATTTTGAAATTAAATCAACCACGTAATAATCAATGTTATAATGTTTGATGTTAAAAGAAAGTATATATAAAATAATAATAATATTTTCTCTTCAACTCTAACTGTTTTATTTAAGACCCTTCATTACTCTATCAATTAAAGTTCTTACAATGTTCTTAACGGAAATTCTAATAAGCGGAAGTGTACGGTCATAGTCGCAGAGCATTTAAAAAATAGTGTTCAGGTATAGTTGCAGTACAACTGAACTTTTTTTTCTTTCAGGGTCGACAGTTTGGTCTTTGGTCACCTGGAAAGTTTAAAACCAGTCTTATTATGGGGTATCAAAAGGGGTTGAAGAAGTCAGTTAAGCAGTCGCTTCATGAGAATTTAGATTTTTAACAAGTTGGGAAAAGGCTGATTGGACCCAGTAAATCGCAACGTTAATAGTAGCGTCAGTTGCGTTCAGTAGGTCTTCAAATGTGCCAATTAATGAATAGTTTTGATACTTCTGCAAGTAGATTATATTTTGTACAGAGGAACTTTAATTAACCGATACATATTTATAAAACTACAAAGGTAGAAAATAGGAAGATATCCAAGTAAAACACCTTAAAAACAGTTCAAAAACAAAATACAAAAATAGATAACTACGAGTATAAAACAAAAACATGCTTAACTCAAAAGTGGCTAGCGAGTCTTTTTAAGAAGTGCGCGAACTTATAATATTTTTTCTAAAGGCACTTGAAATCAACAGGCTGTTGAGGAAAAAACATTTTTTCCTTATTCCCCAAAAAACATTTGAAACTTCTTTGTTCAGAATAAACTTGTAATATTTTCCCCTGTAATTCAATTTACAAAACCAAATAAAGAACTTTGTAATTTCATTTAAGGAGTCGGCTCAGACATTAAAATGGAAGACAATTGGGTTACCAAAGCCAAGTTGAATGTTCTTCGCCTCATTGAATTTGACATCTGTGTAAATGTCGGGAAATTAGCCTCTCGGATGCCCTCCGCATTAAATGCTGTGGCAAAATAGTATCAGCAGCATTACTTAGGAATTATTACGATACATGTGACTATGTAAATATCGTAGTTTCGTCCTTATAAACTGAGCGCTACCAAATTTCTGATGTGCTTGTACTTTTACAGAAGCCACGAGGGACGACACAATAATTTTATTTTATTTTTATTTTATTTATTAGGTCTACCAACAATTGTTTACACTAATTTACAAACAAAAATAAAACATTCGTTTAAACTTTACACAGTGTAACAAAAAAAAAAGTAGGTAATTACGTTAGTTGGAAGCTACATATTTCATAAGTAATATAACTCTATGCTAGTAATTTGTGCTAAATATTAAACGCATTGTTATAATTTCCTCAAACAGTTCCATACAAGCAGTCCAAAAACATTTACAACGAATCTTTTAAAGAATTCAGAAATTTCAATGTCTGCTTATTGAGAAAATCAAAGTGCAAATCAACCATATCACTACAACTATTCAAAACCCTACAAAACCTAGCACATGGAGAGTTAGATATCAACAATAAAAAAGCTATGTACCTAAAGTCAAAAAACATGATTCCATTACCTACTTAAACTTCTTGCTGAAACTGTCATTTACAAGATTTAAGCTAAAACTCATGTCCTTTATTTTTATTTGATTTGTTAATTCTATTTACATCTCTCAATATATCTATTGAGAGATGTAAATGACTAAAATGTAAAATTACTTAGGAAACTGTTAATATAGTTATCACTATATTAACAGTTTCCTAAGTAATTTTACATTTCATAAAATGCTTCCTCTCTCCTAACCTAGATACTTATCTTGATGTGCCCGACAGGGTCCATACGAACCTATTTGTTATTTTACCACCTAAGAATACATGTGGAATGCAATAAAAGTATTGAGTATTAACTAATAAAATATTTGAGCTACAAGTTTCCAATGTAAATTATTTTCTAAGAAATTCGCCACTCAAATCTTCTTGACCTAATAAAATAAAACTGAATTGCGCTTCATGACATTTATGATTATTACCTACAGTTGTTAATTTTGCGCACAAATTGGTATTCTACTTAATGACTGAAATTCCTATAATCCTCAAATTTAGTATAATAGACTCCGAGGGGAAGTGTTTTCAGCGTTGATTAATTTTAATGCTCTAATAAATTGTTGCCGCGGAGAACATTTTTCAATCTAGAATTACCATTTTGGTTTTATTCCACTTAAATTGTAAGCAGAATTTTTGGTACCGAATTTTANCTGCTTATTGAGAAAATCAAAGTGCAAATCAACCATATCACTACAACTATTCAAAACCCTACAAAACCTAGCACATGGAGAGTCAACAATAAAAAAGCTATGTACCTAAAGTCAAAAAACATGATTCCATTACCTACTTAAACTTCTTGCTGAAACTGTCATTTACAAGATTTAAGCTAAAACTCATGTCCTTTATTTTTATTTGATTTGTTAATTCTATTTACATCTCTCAATAGATAACTAAATTAACAGTTTCCTAAGTAATTTTACATTTCATAAAATGCTTCCTCTCTCCTAACCTAGATACTTATCTTGATGTGCCCGACAGGGTCCATATGAACCTATTTGTTATTTTACCACCTAAGAATACATGTGGAATGCAATAAAAGTATTGAGTATTAACTAGTAAAATATTTGAGCTACAAGTTTCCAATGTAAATTATTTTCTAAGAAATTCGCCACTCAAATCTTCTTGTCCTAATAAAATAAAACTGAATTGCGCTTCATGACATTTATGATTATTACCTACAGTTGTTAATTTTGCGCACAAATTGGTATTCTACTTAATGACTGAAATTCCTTTAATCCTCAAATTTAGTATAATAGACTCCGAAGGGAAGTGTTTTCAGCGTTGATTAATTTTAATGCTCTAATAAATTGTTGCCGCGGAGAACATTTTTCAATCTAGAATTACCATTTTGGTTTTATTCCACTTAAATTGTAAGCAGAATTTTTGGTACCGAATTTTATGATAGGTATGATATGCAGTCTTTATAAACGTCAGCATTATTATAAGGCATGAGAGCAGCGGTGACCCATCGGTGTGACTTACGAGTTGAAGGTTGAAGGTACGAAGTCAGACAGGCACTTAATTATATGTTTTTCAACGACCATTGCTCTCACGTAGGAGAAGAAAAACATCGGCATGTCCTAGGAGAAAAAATCGAAAACAAGTGACATCAACCCGTACTGGACCAGTGAGACTAGTGCGAGTTACGGCCTATTTCCTATCAAAGCAGAATAATCATCATTACCATAAGAATTAACCATACTTATACCTCACTTACCACTATACCATTTCGCAAAGAAAATAGGATTAAAATACAGATCAATGATCAGTTAACATGGAGAATATTTTTTATTTAGGAAATCTTTATTTATTTATTTATTTAAACTTAACATACAATAGTGGTACATGGGTGGCCTTAATGCATCAAGGCATTCTCTAGCAGTCAACCTTTGGGTTAAAAAGACTACACTGTGGTAGGTTTACAACAAATATAACATTTAAAATATAATTTTGTTTCGGAAAGAATACACAAATAATATAATATATTATACTAATAAAATACATAAATATGCTAAAATAATAAACTAATAAATATGATATTTAATAATCTCAATAATTTATGTTTTTTTTTAACTTAAAACTATCTACTAAACCTAAACATATGAATGTACAAAAACAAAATACACTTGGCGTCGAAGTATTAAGTAAAGCTTACATTAAGTTCTGTCATTATCCCTAATCGTAATTTGTGCACCCATAATTTCTGTGTCATTTTACCTAATGTCTGCTATTATTGTATCAACATCGACGATAGTTCCAAGTAACTTTCATCAATCGAACGCCAATCATCGAGAACGCTTTGAATGTCAAGAGTAGAGTAATTTACATTACTGCCCAAGGCCATAACGGCCCTATCATAATTCTCAAGGATACTCCGTTTATCAAGTTCAAGTACAAAGTTCCTTAGCCGTTTGAGGTTGACGAAATTGTAAAGACTGTTTTTTACTGACGTGTTGTAATATTAAATGTTTTGGTGATAGTAGGTAATAGAAACTTGAAAGTTGACGAGGTCACTCGAAAAGTACTCAAACTTGATGACACGGTTGGCGCAGTGGTTGAGCGATTGACTGCTGCGCTGCGTGTCGCGGGTTCGGTTCCCGCACGGAACACATATTAGCATGGCCTACAGATAGTTGTTCTGGGTCTGGCTGTTTTAGAATGTGAGTTTGTATGTTTATAAACGCACCCACGATACATGAGAATTTACTAGTGTGGGGCAAAGTATTTTTTTTTAAAAGTCAAGGGTGTGTATATTTTTAGATAAATGCAACATCATGTCATCGTGCCTTTGTTCTAATAATTATGT